>JAKSZP010005616.1:0-94239 GCA_022478985.1 Massospora cicadina
GCCTGTCAGTCCATATACTGGATGGGCTATACCGGTACTCTTGGTCACTATGGCCCCCTCCGTCATCAATTGGGTTCAGCAAGTCCAATATTTTTGGCTTTACAACCCCATGATCACTAACTTCTGGCAGCAATACATGGGGATATTGTGGCCATATGTCCACCAGTTGCAAGAGAGAATCTGTCTCCTTGTTACCCCAGTTGAAATAACACCATATGCCGAGGATCTTATTGAGACTATCTTGGTGATTCCACCCCCTGCAGCAAGACCCCCTGGGTTGGGAGTGGGTTCAGTGTGGTTTGTCATCAGGATCATTCTCACCATGTTGCTGCACCAACGCTTTGTCATTTCTCAATGCCTGGATCCATAACAAGTCATCCAGTTGGCAATGCCTCTGGCATTCTGGCTTGCTTTTTGGGTGCTTACGCATCCCAACTGGCAGGCCAGTCTAAACTTATTCTGCTGTTTCCATGACAGCTTCCCAGTTGTCACCATTTTTAAAGCACGCCGCCCACTGATCTTAAACCTATCATGATTAAAGATTTTGCAGAGGTAGAGGTGGAGACCATTCTGAAATTACATCAATTATTTCAATCAGTGTATTATATGGTGGTTTGGAAGGGATTTACTTCTTATGGGAACAGCTGGATTAGTTCCCATGATTGTGCCAATTACCATAAGTTGGTGGAGGCTTTCCTGTCACATACCTGGATGCTACCTCATACTCCCCATCAGGTTGTCTCCATCTTAGTGATCAAGCTCCCAAAGGTGCACAAAAATGTTGTGCTTACCCAAGTTCCCAGTAGAAGTGCTCATTTAACTCAAAAAGGATAGGTAATGTAATTCTTGGTGAGAAATCCCTACAGCTTAATTAAGAGAAATTCTTGTTTCATACCATGAAGTGGAGGAAGCCAGAGGCCATCCCTCTCATCACCATGAGCTACTTAGCTCATGTGGTAGATAATAGGTGGGTGATGGTGTACCCCATGAAAATCGCGTCATCCCCCCATGCCAACCACCCAGGAGATGGTTCAGAAAACTTGAGGGATGTGTGGGGAAGAGTAAGCAGCCAGAGGCCATCATCAGAAGGTCGGCAGCAATTCTCCTCTGCAAGAGGTTATCTCCACCAGTTTAAGTTTTGGATTTTGGGAGCTATTTATATTTCAGGATAGTAGCTCACTTCAGCTCCATTGATAAACTGTACAGATTCCTTTTATGTGCATCATATGAATAGTTGATAATTTTTCAATAGTGCAGTAACAGTATGAAGACTATTACTATAGTTAAATTCTTATAGCCAAGATGATTATTAGGTCCAACGCTATAATGGTGCTTGTCCTAATCCTGAATCCTTCTGGAATAATGGTAGAAATTCTTCCCTCTTATTATAGAACTTAACCTAGTATTGTGTTCAGAAGTTCTTCTTCTTTTTAATCATTAAGAGTCCTCTAAGTTAACAATATAAAAAAGACAAAACTCTTATTTTTTCAACTCTGGTCTCAAGAGTAAACATAACATTCTAAATTTTTAAAGTATTTGATTTTTCTTATATGCTTTATTTAGAAAAATACAAAAGAATATAAGGGATTTCAGCGCCTAACTCTTCTCTTGGCGCCCCAATTAGAAATGACAGCCTTTGCTGATGAATTACCCAAGCAGGGTTGCTTCAATTGATGATTTTCCACATTGGTTTAGTCAGATTCCAACGCTGACTATCAATGCAACCTCTTCTGAGTTTAAACAAAGAATTCATCCCAACGCTGTTGCTCAACCCCAGTGTGCAATCCTTATTATCTAACAACCTTCTTAGATTATAGTACTTGTACCCATAAACAACAGGTTACAATTTCTAAAAGGTTAACTTTCAAGTTGATTATCACAGGCGGCATCACTCACCTAGAAACTCATAGACCACTTAATCAATTGTTGGAAAAACCTGATTGAATTCTACAAGTTAATTAGATTATCATATTACAATTTGACAACCCAATAACTTGTTATTGTTGGGAATCATCCCAATAAACAATTGAAATCTGGTGGATCAAAACCCAGCAAATTACTAAATATTCACTTGGAATATTTCTTTGAACAATAGTTATCATATATAATTGATAACTCCCACATCCACTAGTGAGCCTTATTCACCAATGAACATGAAGATGTATTTTAAATAATTAAGCTGGGTAATGTGGAATACTGAAATCTTAACATTTTTTCAACTGATAGAAGTAAAATTAATACCCAGCAGAATTAAATTTAATAAGTTAGAATTAGACTTGGAAATTCCCAACTGCCATTCTCCTTTATCACTGACAATCATGAACCTGTTCCTGATAGGTATAAGTGCCATAAACACCTTCCCTACTCTGAGGGACCAGCCATATGTTGCCTGAATGAGGGTTTACCCAGTCATCCACTGGATGAAGCGTCATCAATATGACAAGCAAAATTGTGCTGGGAGGTAAAATTCAGTAGCAAATTTGAGTGTAAGTTGGTTGTCCAGGCTGATACTGGTATAATGTTGTAAAGAGTTTAAATGTCAATACGTCATAGTCAAATTTATAACTATTACTCTGGTGAAGGCATTTATTTCTGTTCTCCTACTTTTTGTGAGATTTTAAGGTAGTGGACACCAACAGGTTCTGCTATCACTCCATTTTTTCCTTTTATTAATATAGATGAATAAATAAAAACTCATAAAAAAGTCTAAATTTTTTGTGAGTTTAGTAAGTTCACTGAACATCTATTGGGTATGATTTCCAATTTTGGAAATCCCTGGCTGGTGTTTGTGGTAGCCATAATTTCTTTCCAATCTACAGTATGGATGGCTGCACTAGAGGTATTCAGGTTAGTTCTTTGAGTGTTCAGTTATCCTGAGCTCCCAGCCAGTTTTTTTACTTATAAACATGCTCCATGACATAGGGCTTCCCCTCTGCCATTGACCCACAAAAAATATGGAGTTCATTGAGTTGCCACAGACTATCACCTGTTAAATTACATCACATGCAAGGATAGTTTCCCCCTACCTCATATAGATGACTCTTTACATCTGATACCAGGGTCAAAATATTTTAGCGATGGATCTCACCAGTGGTTATTGGCAGATTGACCTATCACCTAAGGATTGTTAAAGATGGGCCCTCATCTCTGGTGAAATGCTGAACCAACATGGATGCTTTAGGGGCTATGCAACGCCCCCTGTTACTATTCAAAGTGTGATGGATGGATTGTTAGGGGTCTTTAAACAATATGTATGTTAGTTTATCTCAGCAACACAGCCATCTTCCTAAAAACTTTCGCCGTTCATATACCCCATTTTAGGAGATTTACAATGAGTATAAACAATCTAAATAAAATTAAAACCTTTTAAATGTTTATTTTTCAAACCAAAAAAATTCTGGGACATAAGTTAAGCCAATAAGTAATATCCTGAATGGATGACAAGTTTATGTTTAACTTCAAGTATCAAAAATTCATCTCTCTGCTTGGCATAACTTTCCAAGAGATATATTTGGTAAATTTAAAGCAAAAACTTAATTGCACACTGAAGTCTTGCTCCAATGTCATCAGATCCCCCACCAACTGTCCCAACATGGGGCAGCGGTGAAACTCCCCCCTCCATTTTCCATCTGATAGGAAAACGCGCTCAGACTGGCTCACCCAGTCATTCCAAACCCTTGGGATGATTTGTTCCTCCCAAGGATCTCAATGCCCATCTTGCCTAAACCCAAGTGGTGCCCCGCTGCCCCCTGGTGCTCCCCCAGAGCAACATGCATTTTGGCCTTAGGGTCAAATATGGAAAATTCTTCCCCTATGACAACCAAGCCATTATCAAAATGGCTCAGGTGGTGATGACACCAGCCTGTTTTATTGGCTTCCACCCCTATAAGGGGTACTTTGATCTTGGCTTCCCCTATGAAGCTGATGCAGCCACTGTGGCAATGGTGCCACTAATATTCAATAATATTTCCCTCCTAACAACTTGGACCTGGCTCCCAATGGACACCACCTTGGTGGTCAGTTCGCTGGTTTGCCCACCCACCTCCCCCCAAAGTGCTCCACCAGGAGCTGATAGAAGGTTTGGCAGCCTACAGCGCCAAACCCATCTTACAATTTGTGGTCCCAAATGGGGCCACACGCCTCGCTGGGCCTTGAGCATATGCCACGATCAGCCCTGGATTTACAAAAATTTCTTTGGCAATTCCACCTTGCGCCACCATCCCATCTGCCCCCAACCATCCGTTCTGGGCCCATGTCGAGGGCGGATGGATGATTTGTCCATCCTGTTTTGAGTTAGACCACTTGAAACACAAATGCCCATATCCAGAAACTTCTGCCAATGCTGAAAGTTTGCCCAACGCCCACCAATCTGCTGCCCACCCCGCGCCAACTCCAATATGGGGTATGATCATACCTTCCCCTCCTCCAATGCATGATGCTGCAGCTGCACCTAAGGCCACCAATCAGCATCCACCTTGCCCCAGGGCCATGCATGATTCTTCCAATCAAGTGAAGGATTGGACCCCAGTTCAATCCCAGGCAAATTCCAAAAAACTAGCCAATCCTCAACCATACGCCAATTCCTCAATCAAATTCAACCAAACCTCATGGGAATATTTGAATAAAATTGACAAATCAGATAATGTCATCAAAGAATTGTCACTGCAAGTTGAGCGGCTCTGTAACACAAAATGGGATGCAAAATTCCAGCCTTGGAAATATGTCTTACAACCTAATGCCAAACCTTTCTACAGCAACCACCAGCTTGCAGTAGAAGCAGCTGCCACACCAGGTTGCATCCGCTCCACAAAGCTGCCACTGAAATCTGTGGCTGCACTCACAGGAGGTATACCACCTCCCATTATCCCCATAGATCTTACTGCAAAAAGTAAGATCAACATGAAAATTTTTCACAAAAATGTCATAGAAGCCATCCAGAACGTGGTAACAGTAGCATGAAATCTGAAAGCAAAAATAACCTGAACCAACATTGCCACATACTTTAAATTTTCAGACGCCCACCTCAAAGCTGAAGATGCTTTGGCCAAATACATTGTTGGCATTATGATGGCTAACAACTATTTGGAAGTTCCATTCATCAGGGATATTGAACACCATACTGCCGATGCCCCCACACCCCTACTATCTGCCTTAACATGCACCCTACTCTGGAATGAGATGGATGTGGCTGAAGATGAGCCCCCCAATCCCCCCTCCCCATTCACCATGGAGGGATAGCAGTATTCGCTACCCACCTGGTTGGATATTTGTCAAGTATGATTCAATCGATCTGTCCATTTTGGGCGTTTTGTTTGAATTATTAATTTTTTATTATGATTTTAGTTTTATTTTGGTAATGTCCATCCCCTGGTCAGCTTACCTCAGTTAGATAAAAACTTCAAGAATCACCACCCAAATCCCTTTAAGATGCTCAAGCTTTTCTAGAAATGGTCAGATATTATTACTGATTCATTTCTCATTTCAAAGGTTCATCCCAACCCTTAGTTTTTTTGTTAAAGAAGTAAATTGATGTTTTAGTGGGGAGATGAGCAGCAACAGCAATTCAAACTATTACCTGTAGCTATTACATGCTCTCCTGTTATTATACACTCCAAATTTGATGAACTATTTTTAATTTTTAATGGTGCTAGAGTTATCACTGTAAGGGCTATACTATCCCACCACGGTGAAAATGTTGTGGATCATACTAATGCATATCATAGCAAATTCTTATCTGGGGGGCTGAAGAAAACTCTCATGTATTGGAATGAGAATGCCTGGCGGTTTTAATGTCATCAAACATTTCTTGCCCTTATTTATATAGCCCACTTTACTATAGTTACTAATAATGTTTTGTTGCAATAGCTCTACCAAGTAATAGATCCTGATGGGCTTTTTACATCAAGAGCTTTAGAACTTTAAAGCTATGATTTCTATATAGTCCATACCTAGGACCAATCCAGCAAAACGTGGATTGTTTGTACAGATTCCCAATTTTAAATCTAACCAAAAGTGAATAAGATTGACTCTATTGACCCCTAAACTGACCTAAACTATGTAAAGTTGAGTCCATTTTGATCCAAAAGGAGTTGGAGAAAAGGTCAGCGAGCCTTCAAATTTGGGATGGTAATCTCTATAAGTATTATCAACGCAATGGTTACATATGTTCATCCCTCTGAATGGATATTATCTTGTAAGGATATCTACAATTTGACCATGGAGGGATTTAGGAAACTACCAATGGCTCAAATCCCAAAGCTACTGGGAAGAGATAAACCACACAATTCATAACATATTGTTGTCTTTCTTAGTATGTGAAAGCCAAGCTATCCCTACTCTTCAGCCCAAACATCAAGTGATCCCCCCTCTGACCCCTTTCATAAATTTGGTATAGATGTTAGGGGCCCTCCACCTTTAGAATATAATGTCCATTGATTCCTCATGATGGCCATCTATCATTGCACCAAATGGAATAAGCCATAGCCCTTTCATCAGCCTTGAAAAAACCTACTGCCCAATTTTTAACTTCCCTATCAGCACCCAACTTGGGTTTCCTAACATAGGCCAATTAGACAATAAGCAGAACTTTTGGACATCACTGGTAAATAATTAACCATATTAATGGGGTCCACAAAAGTGGTTACCACCCCCTATCATCCTGTAACAAATGGTATGGTAGAGTGACTTAATGCTACTCTAACCTTAACCCACTGGAAAGTGCCTCAGCTGACCCTCTACATTGGCCATAATATTTTTCAGTGCAAGTCTACCCTACCTGATAGGTATCATCAGATTTTTAAATGGTCCCCTTTCCAATCTTTTTATGTAGGAAATTCTCAATTGCCCTTCAAAGTGCAACCTATGTTTGACCAAGCCTCCTATGAACCCCTGAATTGACTATAAAAGCTATCACCAATGGAATCATTTGACCTAAGGCTATGGCTATTTAGAATTTATAGGTTACTATCTCTAGAGAGACGAATATTTTGATGATAGATATTTTTCCAGACATACCTTCCAGTTAGGTGAAAAACTCTTTTTTACCATCACTGGTTAGGTGGATGAGATAACCAATTGGGTTTAAATTGGCTGGGACCTTATAATGGTATATATAAAATAAGAAATGGATATTTGGTTTCCAAGGTTTTTCAGGGTAGTATGGTAAACTGGGTACATACTCGATATCTAAAACTTTTCTCCTCCTACGCTAAGATCTAGTAGGAGGCATCGTCATCAATCTGGCCAAACTTAAAATTGATCATCTCTGATGCCATGGTGCAGCCTGAATCTAAAGAATCATCCACCATGGCTGTAGGGTTCATACCCCAAACTAAACAATCAGATAAGCTAGTTTGCAAAGGGTCTTTAGATGAGCGGAAATCTTAAAGATCAAAAAGATGTATAACTTATCTTGGGAAGTGCTTGAAAAAGTTCAATAAAATCTAAGTACCTATTTCACTAAATGTTGTTCCCGGAAGGTAAGCTAGATGACTGGTATTCTAGGAAATGATTTGGGTTGTTGGTAACATATGTAATTTAAAGGATATTAACCGATTGAGGAGCTTGTACCCTTAATTGTTTTTTAGCTTTAATTATAAAAAATACTTACATTAGGGTCTACACTTACCCCAAACTTTAACTTGGCGGTTGGATTTCACCTTTCAAATGCCGCGCCAACTTTATCCCAATTTAACCCATTACCCTTGGTAAAATGTAGCTTCGCCTGATATCGCTATAATTGATGCCATCGGGAAAAGTTGAGGGTACTAAACTGATCGCCACCCATCACCGTTATCCCATCCCTCCGCTAGATATCACCTACAAGACTTGGATCGGTTTTTGTACCGTTGTAAATTAATAAACCATATCGGGTTTATAACCAACTAGCCGTTTACCCGTGCTTCGCTACGGTGTCTATAAAATTAAAGATTTTCAATCTATTAATTTAGATTTTATATTATAGACAAACAAAACCACTCAGCCAAATCTAATTGCTCAATCGAATCAATCAAAAACCACCAACCAATTAGGCAAACCTAGCTGAAATTATCAAAAAAACCAATAACTAATCACCCCTCAAAGCTAAACTGTGTCCTATCGATTCAAACAAAAGCCTTCAACCACTCGGCCAAACAAAATAAACCTATCGAATCAATCAAATAACACCAATCTGCTACCTAAAACATCTTTATATTTAAAATCATTGAGCATGTGACATATCTTCCAAACTACTAAATCAACTTCTACTTAACTTGCCAAAAGTATTTTATTAAATAGGTGAACCAAATTAGGCAGGTTTTTAAAATTTATAAACCTAACATCCAGATACCCGTGCTTTGCTACAGTATTTAGTTTATCAGATGATAAGCTCACATTTTAGCCTATAGGCTGTGCCAGCACTACTCTCAAGCCACTCGGACTAACAGCTTCGCTGTTGCCCTCGTGGCTGGTGAACTGATTAACCTAACTACTTAATCTACTTAAGCTCTAATACTGATTTTTGTTGAGTTTCAGGTGAGCAATTTGGTGAATTATTAGATAGTAGTAGCCGATTTACCCGTGCTTCGCTACGGTGTCTATAAAGATTTTCAATTTGTTACTTTAGATTTTATATTATAGATAAACAAACCCACTCAGCCAAATCTAATTGCTCAATCGAATTAAAATCCACCAACCACTCAGGTAAACCTAACTGAACTTATCAAAACAACCAATAACTAATCACCCCTTAAACTAAACTGTGTCCGATTAATTTGACCAAAAGCCATCAACCACTCGGCTAAACAAAATAAACCTATCGAATCAATCAAATAATACCAAACTGCTACCCAAACATCTCTAAATATCTAAGATCATCGTGTACGTGACATATCTTCCAAACTACTAAATCAACTTCTACTTAACTTGCCAAAAGTATTTTATTAAATAGGTGAACCAAATTAGGCAGGTTTTTAAAATTTATAAACCTAACATCCAGATACCCGTGCTTTGCTACAATATTTAGTTTATCAGATGATAAGCTCACATTGTAGTCTATAGGCTGTGTCTGCACTACTCTCAAGCCACTCGGACTAACAGCTTCGCTGTTGCCCTCGTGGCTGGTGAGCTGATTATCCTAACTACCTAATCTATTTAAACTCTAATGCTGATTTTTATTGAGTTTCAGGTGAGCAATTTGGTGAACTATTCAATGATATTTGTCAATCTTCACCCACTCGCCCAAATAGATTGAACCTATCATACTCGATAGTTTCAGATTTGATCTTATTTGCCAATTCTCACCAACTCACCCAAATAGATTAAACTTATCAGACTCGATTAGCTTCAGGTGAGCAATTTGGTGAATTATTCAATGATTTGTCAATCTTCACCCACTCGCCTAAATAGATTGAACCCATCAGGCTCGATTCTTTCAGATTCGATAAGATTCGCCAATTCTCACCCACTCACCCAAATAGATTGACCCTATCAGACTCGAAGGTTTCAGATGTCAGTAAGTCAGTCAGTGAAATTTTTAAGTAGATTAGATGGTATCATAGGTTATAGGTTAACATAATGATCTTTTTTATATGGGGTAGCAAGAAACTTTACCTGTACGATGTAAATATTACATTGTAAGTATCTCTCACCAAACTTATAGTTTTTAAAATTAAGCTGTAATATTAGTTGATCATATTTGGTTGCGGTTATCAAAGCTTCTGATAGAATCCTAAGGTTGCTAACCTTGAACCCAACCCCGATAATTTACAGATTCATTAATTTTCTACCTTAAAAAACTGGTGGCTTGGTATCTATAAAGTTCACCATCCTTTAACCCTACCTCACCCTACGCTTTCTCAGGGTTGTAGTTTACTATAATCACTTATTCGGTAGGTGGTAACTTTGATTAAAAAATGTATTTTTTGTGACCTAACTACACTAAGGTTAGACCCACCCCGACCCACCTTGAGCTAAGGCTGGGTTTAACTTTACAACCGACCCTTAAAACTTTTTGAATCCAAGTATCTAGCATTGAACTTAGTTTAGGGTTGACGTTACGTTTAGGTAGATTTATCTCAACCCATCAACCTTAACTAACCTCTGATGGCGTGACGATGGGTTATAAGTTTGATATGTAAGCTACCTAGCCCTTAGGTGACGTTTAAAACGCAAGCTCCTGCCATGGGTAGAACGTATGGGCTCACATCATTTTGAACTGTAGCTTATATCTGCTGGATGCGTTAATACGATGGGTTTGGGTAGACGTTTTTTAACACCATATACGGTTTGATACCTCCGTTAAAAGGTGTAGAGGTGGGGTTGAGGTTTAATGTGGAAAGTTAGCCGCTCCTCGCCAATAAACTTGGGTTTTGGTTTATCCGTCGGATGTAGGTGATCTATAGGGTCCTTAAATTTGAATTCGAAATCGGATGGATGAAGGTGTAAGATGAGTAGAGTGACCTGGTAAGGTTAAATGGATTAACTGAGTTTAATTGGGTTTCGATTTAGTGGGGGATTTAGATGAAGTTCGTTTGAAGCCTGTTTTGATGGTGTTGGGATGGCTGGTGGGCAGGTTGAAATCGATTTGACATAGTAAGTTGTATAAACCAATCAAGATGTGATTTTAGGTGGTTTATTAGGCTAACATAGCTGGGTATAGGTTGAATAAGCGATTTAAGATAAAAGGAAGGGTAAGGAGATGAGGAGAAGGGACCAAGATGAGGGTAGGACCAATCTGGAAGCGGAATCGGAATCGGAGTTTAACTTTGAGGGAGTCTTCTCCCCGTTGCAAGCGCCTCTGATACAAGTGCCGGCGAGCGTAGCACGCTTCGGGGTGCAAGTATCGGTGATGGGGACATACTTGGTGGGGCACTCGGTCAAGTTTTTCGGGTTGACGTTGGCGACGATGTTCTTGCCGGATTTCTTTAGAGCCCAGCAGACGATCATCTCGTCCACGTCGTTGTAAAACAGGTTCATCTTTAGGGTTTGGAACCCGTTCCCCTTGCCCACCTCCATGATGGCCCACGTCCCTTGGCTCGTCTTGTAGACGGGGTCCTTGTCCTTGCTTTCACTGCTGACGTCGCGTACAATGTCGGAGCTCCCGTCGTCGGGGATGGTGAGCTGGAATTCGGTCGAGTTCTTACAGGGAAGCTGGGCGGTCGGGCCAGCCGTACTGTTGGCGTTGCTGTAGTAAACGAAGGAGTAAACCCCAGCGAATTGGGAAGCATCCGTGTTGGCGGCCTCCTTACCTGAGTCGTCACTAGAATCGGAGGAAGCGTCCTCGCCTACCCCATTTAATTAAGGTTATGTAGCGTAACTTACTTTGGGCGAAAGTCGCAGCTAGGAAGCTTCCAAACAATACATAATGATGAACCTTCATATTGAAGCCTATATTACCAAACTCAGTATTTATCTTGCTCTGGACGCGACCTATGCATACCCATCCCTTTTATCTACCCCACACGATCGGGTATTGCGTATGCAATTTACTTTAACCTCCGTTAGGGGATCCACTCGCCAATTTAACCAATCAGTTTAGATTTATTTGCTTCAAATGGATCAATCAGGTTCCATATTTCATCCGCACAACCACTTTGAGTTACACCTCATCTTAAATTGGCTGATGTATAACCACCCAACTTAATTTCAGTTCTCTGAAACTAAATATCAACACTTTGAAGCCAACCTCGCCTAACCTTTGAACTTATGGGTATCGGTATTTTAATAATTGAAACCTAAGTTGAATCACCCATACTTGATCAGCCGAGCTACTCAACCTGTTGATTCAAACCTACTCGATTATCTCCAATCGAGATTTAAAATCGCACCAGCTTTTAAACCATGGAGGAATCTTGGGGAAAATTCTCCTTTGGGCCCCTCCAAAACCTGTTAATTACAAGCTCTAACTATTGATTAGAGCTCATCTCAGATTCCAACCTTCTCATTGAGTTTTCAAATCGCTCAATTCTCCCCCGTTTCAGCTAACCCACATTGAATGTTTCGGTAGTTTTGACTTACCCTTTTCAATTAGCAACCCTTTTAAATGATAACGCGGTTCAACTAATCGAAGCTGAAGCGTTCGAACTGGATACTCCGAGTAAACTTCAATCGTTCGGTATGGATCGATCAGTTCTTTAAGGCCGTACCCACCCTTGATATCGTTTGATCAAGTGCATAAATTTATAGAAATTGAAACCCAGCTGCCTTGATTAAGATTGATCATAGGATCATTTAACATTGAGGTAATGATATAGACGAATCCCTTTACAATTAACTGAGCTATCATTGATCATCTCGCTTTAACCTGGTCTGATAAAGGTGAACCCAAACTCGGGATACAAATTATAATACCTATAAAGTTAATTTGAACCGGGCTTATCTGCTAGCTCATCTATCATATTAAACTTTAAAATTTTTTCATTCTAGTCATGCGTAGCCTACTAGGTTAACCCCTTCACTGATTTTCAAAAAAACTTTATATTTTAGCCCTTAACTTTTGCAAAAATTCTTTAGCTGACGTTCACACCTTTTAAGCTCATTTTGGTCCTTGTCCGTAACTAAATTTTTGATAAATTTGGCCCTTGTCCGTAACCCGAATATCCGATAAACTTTTAAATAAATCTATACAAATTCATCTTTTGGACGCGTATATGCGTTTTTAGATTTACATACCCCCTCAGTTTTTGGATGCGTATATGCGTCAAATCATCGAAAGGGTTAACCCTACAATCTATTAAACTCAGCTAACCTTAATCTAGTTGCGGAGAGGGTGGCCGCTAAGGTAAACTTGACCCATCTTAACGCTTTCATATCTGGTGGCATCAACCTGTTGCCATCAGTAACTAACTTTTGGTTTGCACATGATAACCTGTTGGTGTCAAAGGACATGAAAGTGATAACCACCAGGTTATCGATAATAGTTAAAAAATGATTAAAGTTTTACCTATGGTAAAAAACTTAAGTGCATGATTTAAGCCATATGGCTGAAGGTTGTTAGAAACTTTCTTATTTTATCTACCGTTATGATAGGATACTATAAAGGGAGGATACCCCAGTGGTAGAGTATGGACCCTCTACCATGCCTCCCGAGTTCGATCCCGGTAATGGACTTTGGGTAGGGGACGATTTTGACTGTATTGGTTTTGCGCACGCTGCCCCGAACTGAGATAGCGAATAGCAAAGGCGGTCCATGGAGTTCCTGGCCTATCATACGCCGCGCATGGAGGTTTTCTGGGCTTTATCCTCCTTTCCCATTTTCTTCACTTCCCTAATCGGTGCGGTATCGTCCCCAGGTCGGCCCACCTCGAATAAAAAAGATGACATGTCACATATGATAGGATACTATAATTGTGCTTTATCATTTAACTTTTAAAAGAATAATACCTGAGATGGTTAGATTACTTTAATAATCATTGGATTAGCCTAGCTAAAACTATATATGACAGCAGGCAAATAGCTGGTAGATAGATCCAAATTTATTCAATTTATATTAAATTAGGTAGCATTTTAATTAGGGTGGTTTAGGAAATCATCTTATAAATATATCATTATAAATGCATATTTATTTCAACACCTACTCCTAGACTATTTACCAATCTCAGATAAACTTGACATGAATATTCTATGAAATATATATAATTGTTCCAGTAAATTGATTAGTTCAATGTTTCAGGTATAAGGTTGGCACTTTTTACTTATTTAGTTTTTATTACTTAGTTGATTTTATTATTCAATTATATGGTAAACTTTCAGATAACTATCTATAATACTTCATTTTATTTACTTGGTTGATTTAATTGGTCAATATATAGTAAATTTACTGATCACCATATACAAGAATTTATTTTAGTATAGTTGATTTAATTGGTCACTCTATGCTAAATTTACTGATCGCCATCTACAAAAATTTATTTTATATCTAGTTGATTTAATTGGTCACTCTATGCTAAATTTACTGATCGCCATCTACAAAAATTTATTTTATATCTAGTTGATTTAATTGGTCAATCTATACTAAATTTACTGATCGCCATCTACAAAAATTCATTTTATATCTAGTTGATTTAATTGGTCAATCTATACTAAATTTACTGATCGCCATTTACAAAAATTTATTTTATATCTAGTTGATTTAATTGGTCACTCTATGCTAAATTTACTGATCGCCATCTACAAAACTTTATTTTATATCCAGTTGGTTTAATTGGTCAATCTATACTAAATTTACTGATCGCCATCTACAATAATTCTTTTAGATCAGCTGATTTTATTGGTCAACCTATGCAAAAACAATCCACACCCGTACCAATTTAAGCTCGGCATGCTATGATCTCATACTTGAACATACCCCCCAGCCATAGGACATATATCATGTCAAAAATTATACCGTGCTAAATCTACACTTGCTATCAGAATCAGCCCAGCTACCTTAGCCAATCTAGAGCTTGGGGATCAGGGTCTAACTAGAAGCTCTCGATGGAGTGGGTTCCCAAACTTATTTCACCGGTGGACCCCATCTCATCGGATTATTTTGCCGAAGGACAACCATGTGAAAAGATTTCTAATCAGATGTACGATACCAAAAGTTAAAAAATTTACCTTCGATGCCTTGGACGTTGGATGGTAGCTTAAAAATAATATGTAAATGACGTATTTTAGAGCCAAAGTAGGCCTTATTTTAAAAAAATTAGTCAAGTATTATTCTATGGTAAAAAACTAGAGTGCATTATATATGCCTTACGGTTAAGGTTTTTAGAAACCTTCTCAGCGTTTTATCTATGGTTATGATAGGATACTATCATTGTGCTTTGTCATTTAACTTTTAAAAGAATAATACCTGAGATGGTTAGATTACTTTAATAATCATTGGATTAGCCTAGCTAAAACTATATATGACAGCAGGCAAATAGCTGGTAGATAGATCCAAATTTATTCAATTTATATTAAATTAGGTACCATTTTAATTAGGGTGGTTTAGGAAATCATCTTATAAATATATCATTATAAATGCATATTTATTTCAACACCTACTCCTAGACTATTTACCAATCTCAGATAAACTTGACATGAATATTCTATGAAATATATATAATTGTTCCAGTAAATTGATTAGTTCAATGTTTCAGGTATAAGGTTGGCACTTTTTACTTATTTAGTTTTTATTACTTAGTTGATTTTATTATTCAATTATATGGTAAACTTTCAGATAACTATCTATAATACTTCATTTTATTTACTTGGTTGATTTAATTGGTCAATATATAGTAAATTTACTGATCACCATATACAAGAATTTATTTTAGTATAGTTGATTTAATTGGTCACTCTATGCTAAATTTACTGATCGCCATCTACAAAAATTTATTTTATATCTAGTTGATTTAATTGGTCAATCTATACTAAATTTACTGATCGCCATCTACAAAAATTTATTTTATATCTAGTTGATTTAATTGGTCAATCTATACTAAATTTACTGATCGCCATCTACAAAAATTCATTTTATATCTAGTTGATTTAATTGGTCAATCTATACTAAATTTACTGATCGCCATCTACAAAAACTTTATTTTATATCTAGTTGATTTAATTGGTCAATCTATACTAAATTTACTGATCGCCATCTACAAAAATTTATTTTATATCTAGTTGATTTAATTGGTCAATCTATACTAAAACTGATCGCCATTTACAAAAATTTATTTTATATCTAGTTGATTTAATTGATCTCTCTATTAAATTTACTGATCGCCATCCAATAATTCTTTTAGGATCATATATCACCTATGCAAAAACAATCCATACTGTGCTAAAGCTCGGCATGCTATGATCTCATATTGAACATCCCCCCAGCCATAGGACATATATCATGTCAAAAATTATCCGTGCTAAACTAGACACTTGCTATCAGAATGGGCCCAGCTACCTTAGCCAATCTAGAGCTTGGGGATGGAACTAGAAGCTCTCGATCGGATTCCCAAACTTATTTTGGACCCCATCTCCGGATTAGGACAACCATGTGAAAAGATTTCTAATCAGATGTACGATACCAAAAGTTAAAAAATTTACCTTCGATGCCTTGGACGTTGGATGGTAGCTTAAAAATAATATGTAAATGACGTATTTTAGAGCCAAAGTAGGCCTTATTTTAAAAAAATTAGTCAAGTATTATTCTATGGTAAAAAACTAGAGTGCATTATATATGCCTTACGGTTAAGGTTTTTAGAAACCTTCTCAGCGTTTTATCTATGGTTATGATAGGATACTATCATTGTGCTTTGTCATTTAACTTTTAAAAGAATAATACCTGAGATGGTTAGATTACTTTAATAATCATTGGATTAGCCTAGCTAAAACTATATATGACAGCAGGCAAATAGCTGGTAGATAGATCCAAATTTATTCAATTTATATTAAATTAGGTACCATTTTAATTAGGGTGGTTTAGGAAATCATCTTATAAATATATCATTATAAATGCATATTTATTTCAACACCTACTCCTAGACTATTTACCAATCTCAGGTAAACTTGACATGAATATTCTATGAAATATATATAATTGTTCCAGTAAATTGATTAGTTCAATGTTTCAGGTATAAGGTTGGCACTTTTTACTTATTTAGTTTTTATTACTTAGTTGATTTTATTATTCAATTATATGGTAAACTTTCAGATAACTATCTATATTACCTCATCTTATTTATTTACTTGATTTAATTGGTCAATCTATACTAAATTTACTAATCACCATCTACAAAAAATTATTTTCGATCTAGTTGATTTAACTGGTCAATCTATAGTAAGTTTACTGATCGCCATCTACAATAATTCATTTTAGATCTAGTTGATTTTATTGGTCAACCTATGCAAAAACAATCCACACCCGTACCAATTTAAGCTCGGCATGCTATGATCTCATACTTGAACATACCCCCCAGCCATAGGACATATATCATGTCAAAAAATTATACCGTGCTAAATCTATACTTGCTATCAAAATCAGCCCAGCTACCTTAGCCAATATAGAGCTTGGGGATCAGGGTCTAACTAGAAGCTCTCGATGGAGTGGGTTCCCAAACTTATTTCACCGATGGACCCCATCTCATCGGATTATTTTGTCAAAGGACAACCGTGTGAAACATTTCTAATCAGATGTACGATACCAAAAGTTAAAAAATTTACCTTCGATGCCTTGGATGTTGGATGGTAGCCTAAAAATAAAATATAGGTGACGTATTTTAGAGACAAAGTAGGCCTTGTTATTTAAAAAATGATCCAAGTTTTATTCTATGGTAAAAAACTAAAAGTGCATGATTATGCCTTACGGTTAAGGTTTTTAGAAACCTTCTCAGCGTTTTATCTATGGTTATGATAGGATACTATCGTTGCGTTTTATCACTTTAACTTTTATAATATCGATACCTACGTTGGTTAGATTACTTAAGCAATGGTTGGATAGCCCAACTAAAACTGGTTATGATAGCAGGCAAATGGCTGGTAGATTAAAATTTATTTTGGTTCAACTAAATTAGGTAGCGTTTAGTTGTAATGGTTTATTAAATTATCATGAGAGTAAAATCATCACGAACGTACGTTTATTTCAACCCACTCCTAAACTACTTACCTATCCAAATAAACTTGACACATATATCCTATGGGCTTTTTTATAAGAAATGGAGTTTTACTAAAAAATATATCCTATGGGATATATATATAATTGTCCAGCTGATTTGATCGGTCCAAAGTTTCAGGTAGAAGGTTGGCAGGTTTTAAATTTATTTAGTTGATCATTTAGTTGATTTCATTGGTCAATTATAGGGTAAACTTTTAGATATCTATTTAGATACCTCATTTTAATTATTTGGGTGATTTTATCTGGTCCCACTATTCCAAACTTATGTTTGCCAACTGCAATACTTCATTTTATTGATCCAGTTGATTTTATTGGTCAAATTATGCAAAGATGATTGCCACCTACAATAATTTGTTTTATTGAATTTAGTTAATTTAATTGATCAACCAATGGTAAATTTACTGATCACCATCTACAATAATTCATATTATCATTCTAGTTGATCTTATGGAAAAATTTATGCTAAATGGTAGCCATATACAATAATTCTTTTTATTAATTTAGTTGATCTTATGGAAAAGTTATGCTAAAATGGTAGCCATCTACAATAATTTATTTTATCAATCTAGTTGATCTTAAGAAAAAATTATCTAAAAAGGTAGCCATATACAATAATTCATTTTATTAAGCTAGTTGATTTAATTGGTCAATCTATGGTAAGTTTACTTATTGCCATCTACAAAAAATCATTCTATAAAAATTGGGGTTAATTTATTGGTCAAATTATGAAAAGATGTTTGCCATTTCTAATGATTTAAGCTCATCATACTATGATCTCATACTTGCCTGGATTTTGAATATACCTCCCAGCCATAGGATATATATCATGTCAAAATTTGTGGTTTTCAGAGTGGTCACAATAGACCCTCCTTTTTACTTTAAATTGCCATAGGCCCCTCCACCAACTCTGTGGACCCCTGAGGATTATATTTTCCAGTTTGGTAATCTGTTTTCATGATCTATAAAGTTTGTTTCCCTTTTTTATTATTTGATTCATTTAGTTAGATTTACTATAGATAGTCAACCTCAAGTCAATTAACGAACCCTTGTAGTTAACCAATTTAATCTTAAAATTAACCTGGGTTTATCAATAGTTTGATATAAGAGAAATAACCAAATACCCTTTTAGTAATCAGTTACTGTATAGACTGTTAAAAAACTCTAGGTCCCTTTAACAAGTTATATCAATGTACAAAACCTCTAATTATAATGGATCTTACTCTACTATTTAAATCATAGACTATAGCATAACCCAAAAATATGTCCACCTATTAAAGTTTCTATAATTTTCCATTCCTTACTTAAAACAGTGTTAATACCAATGATCCCACAAAGGCTAATTGCTATTCATTCTACAAACCAATCCTGACATGGTCAGCATTGCAAACCTACAATAAAACTATAAGCCATTCCAATATCTATTTACATACAGTATCAATCCCTTTACAATGACTTATTCCAAATTGAAAGGTAAAAGTCCCATAATCTACCTTTACTTTTACCTACCATCAGAATCTTACTTAATTTACTTTTTACACATCTTTGCACTTGGTTTAAAGTTATACCCAGATTAACAGTTTTAAAATCTAAGATTTCACCTTAAGCTCAAGTCTAGGTTTATAGGATACCTTGATAAACCTAGTTTTTGACCTTAAGGTAAGATTTTTTTAGTGGTGGATGGTCCCAACCTGAAGTAAAGATTCGCTGATGTTTAATAACTTATACATGGTCTAATAAGAGCCTGAGGTGAGGAAAGAAAAGTTGTAAAATGGAGGGAAATTTCTACATAAAAGCCATGTTGCAGTGAGGACTGAGCTAGGGAGGGTTGATACCATGGTACATTGCTTCAGGGTCCTAACAAGATATACCTGGAAATGAGCGATCATGTTTAGCAAGGTTTACATCTGCAATTTGAGGCTATATGAAGGGATGCGTTGTGGATCATCCCAATGGCTATGGCCTAGGTGAGGATGCATAGGGGTGGTGGCAACCAGGTCAATACTTCTCAAACATAAGGTCTTGAACTGGGTGTCTGGACCATGGAGTAACTTGGTGGACTGTGCAGACCTTGGTCCAGAACTATGAAACCCCTAGGCAGGTAAAAGTGATTAAGATGGGAACCTATATGCTCCACACAGCAAGGGTAGCTCTGATGTTGGAAGGTTGGGTGGGTGCAGCCCCCTATCCTATATGAGCAGTGGAGTATCTTCCACAAGGTGTTGATTAATTTCGCTGACAGAATGGGGTGGTTGAAATCTTTCCAGAGAACCTTGAGATCAATTTTGCAGAGTGGAGAGGAGCTTGAGAATTTGAGGGTGATTAGGAGGTCTGTTCTGAGGGTTGAGCCAGTTTCAACAACTTGTCCATTGTGCACTATTGCACGTTGACAGGGGCTGAGGCAAAACCATTTCTTATGTAAGTTGGAGTGTAATAGATCCGTGCACCTACTTGTTTTAGGGAAGTATGGTTTGGTTACATTAGAGCATGAGGAGGGCTTTAAGCGATGGCCTGGCTGGTTCATGTGTCATTCTACTAAAGATGTTGTCAATGCTCTAGGAAGTCCAAGAGATGCTGACACTGCTTGGCGGAGGGTGGGAGCCCATTGTTGCATTAAAACCATATCTCAGAAGACAATTGGCTTAAAAAGATTTAAGTAAGATTGAGGTGGCATAAAAATGTGTGTTCAGTAGCCCTAGTCCCCCTTCATTGTGGAGATGGGCAAAGTTTCTCAGTATAGTTAGTGGATAATTAAGCCTCAGATCCAGCAACAGAGTTTTATGTTGAGACTTGCATAGAAGTTGTCCATAAGTGAAAGACATTTGTAAGGAACTGACCTTTGGAAGGGGTGAACCTGTTGGCCTTCAGGGCAAGACCCTAAAGGGTGATATTCCACCGGTTCCATCTTAAAATACAATAGGTCACTGCCTCAAGGATCATGTCCTCATTGTCTTTAATTGCAACCACATGTTAGTTAGTGAAGACGCCTGGGTGGCAGAAGGTACTGTCAGATTCTGGTGGTTGGCTCAAAAATAAACCTTTGGCAACCATCAGATTAGGCCAATTACCCTTTTAACAATTGAGCTAACACCTATATTCTCACCTCAAAGCCTATTGCAATTATATAATTTGGGCCAAATATCTCAATGTTAATTCAATCAAGTATTTTATTAAAGCGCATGGGCAAATATGCTCACATGCTATGGACAAATTCCTACATTAAATCTCAGCAACTGGTCCCAATTATCAGGAAAACAATCAACTAACTTGTATACAAAATCGTTTGGGACTGACTTGAAGTTAAAATATAAAAATTCCATGGACAATTAGAAAAACAAAAAACGAATTCAATTTTCTGCCCTAGGGTGAAATTTATATGTCAATCCACATAATCAGCATGATAGCACTTGCGCATGGACTGCCCAAAAGGGAATACCTAGTTCTGTTGGGGGAGAGGCCTGCCAACATCCCAATTAGGGGTACATTATCTACTTCAATCAAGGCAAGAATTTCACAGAAGGTGTATTTCATCAGCATGATGAAACTCAAATCAAGAAGATCCTAGGAAAATTTTGCATGCTTTTATTACAATTTTTGTACTTGAAATCCTCTCAATTTTGAGAGTATTTTGTCACCAATAAACCTAAGGAAAGGTTTCAGACATATTAGTTTAAGGGCCAAACTGAGGTGGTAAAATATCTGTTGAAATTTTGTAATTGAATATGGCCAGGAGATGCCCTAGAGGTATAAATACCAGTGCCTGGCCTAATGACTAGACATCTAATAAATAGCTTATAATAAAAGTTAAATTCATTTCTCTCTTTTCTTGTTTTTCTCATTGAATCCTTTCTTTGGAGAAAGTGTCAACAAGCTGGATGTGCCCAATCCACAGCTTGTATATCTACCTGCCTCAGAAGAAGTTCCCAAACACAAAGGGAAAATTACACCCAAAATTGGCCAGAAGAGTCAGGATGATTATAATAGGCCTAGTGAGTTTTTGAACAGTCTGAATACTGTAAACTACAGGCACTATCAAGGATCAATTTATGGAACTTCAACCCAAATAGATGTGCAGGATAACATTAAACAAGCGAGAAAAACTCAGATTTTCACAACTGGTGCTCACTCAAAACTGGTTTTAATCTCCAAAATGGATTCCCATAACCAATTCCTGGCAGAATTGGCCAGACAAGAAAGTGACAATGAGATGGAAAATAGCAACAAAGAAATCTCAGAATATTTTAATACTAGCCAAGGCTCTGAAGTGGGTATCTACTACTCCCTGGATCTTATCACAGTAAAGGAGCTCATGCAGATACAACCAGCCCAATTGATCTTACATCTTCAAGCATAAAAGCTATGCTGGAAACCCTATATCAGGGTTTTGGGATTAGTACTTCACAAATAGATCCCTCCTTTGGCCTGTTCTACTACCTTAAGGATCAGGCGTTCAAGATGGAGATATATATGAAGTACTGCGATGCAACCATGGTATATCTTGCCAGACGTCTCATAGACAGTTAAGCAACTAAAGATTTCCTGGTTAACTTTGTCTAACCCTCAATTAAGCATACCCAGCGAATCATTCTAGACAAAATCTGGAAATCAAAGAAATCTACCATGTGCAAGGGGAGGAACAATCTTCCTGAAACGCCCTAGTGGAAAAACTAATTTCCAGTTTTTCTGAAGTCCAAAAGGCAATTGTTGATAATATGGGACTTGCTAATGTAGCTCATGGAAGATTAAACACCCTTGAGGAGCTTCTGAATGAAGGAGTCCCAAAGATAGCCACAGATGTTCTGGCCCACCATGGGATATCACAAGAATGGGTACAAATTATAAATAACTGCTATTAAAAACTTGAAAGCCATTCAGATTACCTATTGTCTCAATCAGAACAACTTACCATACATGCCACTTTGGGCCAAAGAAATTACCTGGAGTTAAATGTAAAAGTTGATGACTTTAAAGAGTATTTTTAGGCTGAGCTGGATACTATCTGTTAAGTTTTCAGCCAATATAGCAAGCTAAAATAACTTAACAATGAAATTGAGGATATAAAATAGCTTTTCAAATGAAACTCCTGCTTGTAATTGGGAAGTAGATTCTCCAATAATCCTCAATAATAGCCAAGTAACTCCGGTATGCTCACCATTCTTAAGTCTACTGGCACCAACAAATATGAGACCTTCTGTCTTTATACAAAATTAGGAAATTATTCCTCTATAGTTTGGGACTACTTCTCTGGCAGGCAACTATGTACTTCTCTTTGGGAAGAATAAACACACTTAACTATCTAATATAGACATAATGGCAACAGATATGAATATCAGACAGATGACAGATGGATAACAATAATTAGTATACTAAGCGACAGTAGTTGTTAATGATCAATATTTTAATTGTAATTGATAATTGTTTGATTGATGTTTTATTAATTGGCCAGGCGCCAGTATTATATACCTCTCAGGCATCTCCTGGCCAAACTCATCTATTATATGAGTTCATTCATATTATGCCAATACTCTGCTAGTCATGGCAATAATTATGAAAAATCCCCAAGTTAATTCAGCCCATGAATTGACTAAAAATAACAATTGTTTCAGCCCAATTGAAGGAAATTTTACTCTCATAATTGGGATGACTTTGGGTTTTGAACTCAACATCAAAATCTTCCCAATTAGAGCTACGTCATAACTTGATGCCTAACAAAAAATGGGGAATAAAACATATATGACTATAAAAAAATGATGCACCCCAAATTGGGATGTTGGCAGGCCTCTTAATAGCACTAAGTACGTTCATATTTGGGATATCTATGTTTAAGTGCTTAATTATTGATTTCATTAATCAAACCCAACTTCCGCCTTAGTGCATTAAGATTAGTGCACTAATTTAAAAAAAGTATTCAAGCAGGGGGTGACCTTGGGACAGATATACCACACTGAGAATGTTTTCTAGCCAGTACAGGTTTTGAACTCAAAACCTGAACTAGGGTGGAAGCAGTTTTACCCGCTTGGCTAACCACCCTTTGGTGCACTAATTTAGGAGGTGCAATTTAGTTAATGCCGTGAGACCACTTTGCACCCAAGTGGACCCATAATTGGCCATAATATGATTATATCATAGTTATTATTAGCTATGATAATCAGGGCGATTTAAATAGAATTGAGGTGGTTTTGGAAGGAATTTAGTTATGCAGATAAATTGGGAAAGATAAAGGATTTATCAACGGGATTAATCTATTAGCATTGATGGTTTTCTTGAAGGGTTTATTTCTGAGTCAACCATCAAATTCTAACACTATCAATAAAAACTTTGAGAACCTTGCAGCAAAACCAGCCATCCCAAATAGGGATGAAGAGGATGCCCAGATCAAAGAGGAATTTTCAAACTTTGGACTGTGGTGTCAAGATTGCAGGCCAGAAATACTGAAATTACTCAGGAAAATTGGTAACTCAGAATGCAACTATCAACTGCAAATTCCCAAGGAGACAGTATGGACAAAAATATAAAAAACATAACAGCCAATCAAGCTTTATTCAAAGAGGAGTACAACAACCTTAAAAAGAATCTGAATCCCTTAAAAAGCAAGGCTTCCAGTGCTCACCCAACTTTGACAAAAAAGAAATAGAAAAAAGCTCCGTTTATTTGTCCAAAAAACCTGGAAAAGTAACTTAGGGCCAAATTCAGGCGTCGGAATCCAGTAGTTCAGAGCAATATCATGAAATTGAATCATCAGAAGTTGACACTGATGCAGAAACTGATATTTCAAACATCCATTCTATGCCTAGAATCCTAGCATCAATCCTGACTCCAGATACTTCCCAATGGGAAAGAGGGAAGATTATGGGCGATGACACCAAGGCATTCAAGAAGAAGTACAACTTCTATGCCCAAAACAGGGTGAGATGACTTCAAACCATTGAACTTACCAAAGTTCAAAAAGGATGGAAACAATCACTCTTTCCTCAAGTTATTTGAAAAAGCAATGAGAGGAGCATCAGACCATGCAAAAGGATCTTCACTGATTAACTCACTTGATGCCATAGCTGTGACCTCGTTATGCCCTATCTGGGTGACGATTGGTCCTATATGGATGCCAAAATTGCAATAACAAAACAGTTTTGTGGGCCTGAGAAATTAGAAAGTCAAAAAGAGAGCTTCTTATTATTGAATTCAAACAGAATGAGATAAATAAGGACTTTGAGGACAGATTTTCATTAGGCACAAGTTCTTCATGGGTGCAATGCAATAGATAAGTTTGACGCCAAGATTGCAATGGAGCACGTGATTATGCCCTTCCATAACTGCACAATGTCATGCTGCCTGCATTCAATGGAAGCTTGGAAATCTAAGAGCTTAACAATTACTTGAGAGGCTGTTCCCATAATTTCAACACTCCTAATTGGGCCAAAGATCAGCAAAAATCCCGATTTTTGGGCCCAAAAAGCAACACTATGTCCACCAGGGGGAAATTTCCAAACTATAAACCAAAAATCTTAGCAGAAGAAGCAAACATGGCAGATTGCATACCACATCTGTGGTCAAAATGGGCAATTTCTTGACAATGCTACAGGCGGTCCAACAAAAAGCCTGGGGTCAACTTTTCTCTAGAAATCAAAATTAACAGTGAGGCGGGAAAAGAGCAGGTGGAGTAGAGGCAGAATGTTCTATTTCCACAATTTTCAAACCATTCCACCTGACCCTGATAAGCTCTTTAGGGCCAAAGATGTTGCTAAAAATAACCTCCACCATATTGGGGCTAATAATGTCATGATGGTCACTACTTGGGCCACAGCAAAAACAACTAACCCTTGAAAATTACCAAAGGAGCCCGAGCAGAAGCATAAGAACCTTATACTAAGCAGATTATTGATCAGGGTTTGGATCTCCAATCCAGATGTTCAACTAACCTACCTAAGCTTAACCACGTTCAAGTAGCTATTTCCATGAAAATCTTAGAATATAACTTCCCAGATATTTGCTCAAGCCTGAAATCACACCTGGAATCGGGCAGCAATTATAGCATGCATGCAATAAATACCTCTGAAAACTACATTGAATGTACTTAGGTGGACATAGCAGTAAACAAGGTGCAAGTTTATGCCATCGTTGACAGTGGTGGCCCTTTAATATAGTCAGCACAAAGTTGGTTAAAAAACTGAAAATTGCGCCCAATGTTGCCCACTGTCAGGAATATGGAACAGCTGGAGCGCAAACAACTAAATTGCTGGGTGCATACAGTACCCTACCACTCAGATTCATATCTATTATAGTTACAGCACCTGCCATAGTGTTGCCATATAAGAACTATGATATCCTAATTGGGACTGTTTTCCTAAGAAGATATGGAGTTTTTACCAATCATAAGGAATATACTCTCACCATTCTTAGCCAGGCTATTCCATTTTACTATAACTGTGATATGGAAGTTGAGAAAAGAAACCCAGCCTATTCATAAATCTGGCCTACAAAGATGGAGTCGTCCCAATTGAGTATTTAAAAGCATGGTCAAAGTTAAAATTACTGCCCACACAGATTTATGAGCCAATTGGCATTCCACTTCAATCAAATCAGACCATCACTATACCATCCAGAGAACAAGTAATTGTCCCAACGGGACTAACAATTAGTATCCTGGTTGGATTTTATGGTAAAGTATATCAGTCATGGTATAAGTCTCGATTTAAACCAAACATTGCCCCTGGTATTATCATTCCAGGCCACAGAGAAATACATATCTTATGTGCAAACCTGCAAAATCAGCCCATCTCCATCAGGTGACATCAAACAATCGCTTTTCTGCAATTGTTCCCTACCACAGAAATTCACTCATTCCATGAGTTTGGAACTTTTGTTGAATTAGTGCTCCCTGATAATGACCTAATCATCATAAATAATGTTGTCCCTATAGCCAATTTAAGCAACCTGACAAACTCTGAAAAAGGACAAGCTCAGGAGTTATTCTTTAAATATTGGGAAATAATCACACTAGGCGATTTTGACTTGGTATGTGCTAATGGTGTCACCCACAAAATTGATATTGGGGATCATAAACCTATTCGATTACACCCAATTAGATGCTCAAAATCATCAGAAGAAGCAGTATTCAAGAAGATTAAGGAACTCCACAATTATGGCATGTTAGTCCCTTCAAAAAGTCCATGGGCCGCACCAATTTTAATAGTGAAGAAAAAGGATGAAAGCAACTGAGTAGTCATTGGTTATTGGAAGCTAAACAACATCACAAAGAAGGACTTGTACCCACTGCCATAAATCAATGACAACTTAGATAGGCTAGGGGGCGCAAAGTTCTTCTTGGCAATGGACCATATCAGCAGATGTTGGCAAGTAGAACTTTCTGAAGAGGAGCGCGAGAAATGTGCAATTATAACCCAAGAGTGCCTATCTCAGCCGATGAGAATGCCTTAAGGGCTCTGCAATGCCCCAGCTACCTTCCAAAGGGCTATGGTCACAATTCTGGAAGATTTGAAATTTTCATGTGTACTAGCGTACCTTGATGATATCAACGTTTTCAGCCACATTTTTGATGACCACCTGGAACACTTAGAGGAGTTTTCAGAAGGCTAGCTTCTGCAAACTTAAAAATCAAGCCCAAAAAAGTCAGTTTTTCAAAGACCAACTGGAATACCTCAGATTTGTGATTGATAAAGTGGGTTTATGGCCCCAACCCTATAAGCTGGATGTCATCTCCAAAATGAAATGTCCCAAATCCAAGTGCAATATTCAAGTATTCATAGGCATGATTGGGTACTATCATCAATTTATAGCCAACTTCACACAACTTGGAGAGCCGCTTTGATATCTGTTTAAAGATAAGGTCCCATTTGACTGGACTCCAGCTTACCATGATGCATTTGACCAACTCCAATTGGCCTTATTAAGCATGACTGTTCTTCAATACCTGGACTTTGATCGCAAATTTATTGTACAAACAGATGCATCCTGAACAACAGTGGGGGCCGTGTTATCACAAGTTGGAGAAGATGATGAAGAACACCCAGTTGCCTTCACTAGTAGGACCTTAAACGTTCATGAAAGGAACTACATGGTGATGTAATGAGAATGCTTAGCCATCATATATGTTTGCAAGCAATTCTGGGTCTACCTTCATGGCACTCATTTTAAAGTTGTTACTGATCATCTTTCACTAAAATAGTTAAACAATTTAAGAGAACCTAAGGCCGATTAGCTCACTGGGCATTAAAGCTTCAAGCTTATGACTACACCATTGAGCATCAAGCTGGGGCAAAAGACCAAAACGCTGACTGTCTATCCCAACTACCCACCATTGCAACACTTAGTCAGAGCGCTGATGAGTTGTTTATGAAAATGATCAGCGAGTGTATCAAGACGAGCCCAAATCTGCCCAAAAATATTATCAGATCTATGAAAAAATAAAACCATCAAAAACGGGATGCTTTACAAGATTTTTGAGGACAAAAAGTATATTTTCCTAAGACCATCGGCCTGAACAGACCTAATAATTGCAGTACATAAGGCAATAGGGCATGGCGGATTCAAGAAGATAAAAGAGCATCTGAAGCAATTCTACTACTGGGACTCAATGCATTTTGACATCCAAGAAATGCTATAATACTGTGCAGAGTGACATAACGAAAACCATTCTGATAAAGCACATCATAACAGCTTGTTCAGATCAACTTTTCCTGGCACACTGTATCTATTGATGTTTTGACCCACTTCCAGCAAGTAATATGAAGGCCAAGTACATAATCATAGACATTGACCACTTGACCAAATGGGTCAAGGCAAGGCCATTTGGGAAGCTGGAGCAGCAACCACCGCCAAGTTCGTCTTTGAAGACATCATCCACAAACATGGATTCCCCAGGTTATTCTGACCAAAAATGAAACCAACTTTACTGCCAATGTCCTTGCCAAGATCAACCAACTAATGGGAGTACAAAATGTGCTTTCTGATTCCTATCACCCCAAAACTAATGGGACTGTTGAGTGGGCAAACAGGATGTTGGTGAACATTATCCAGAAATTAACCTCAGCTAAACCATCCAAATAAATTACTTATCTAAGTTCAGCAGCCTTCACCTACAATAACTCCTACCATTCATCAACCAGGATGTCTCCGTTTAAAGGTATTATATGGTAGACACCCAGCCCTACCAACGCTGCTATATTTGGCCCTAGAGGATCCTGGCAAAAACACATACTCTCAGTACGTTGAGAAGCTTGTAGATGCTTTAATCAAACTACAAGTTCAAGCCTTCAACAACAGTTTTGCCAAGAAAAAGGCCTGACATCAAAAGGACTTAGAGAGTTGCTACACACTGGCCAAATTTAAAGTTAAGGATGAAGTTATAATTTTCAACACCCAGGGATTGGGCCAATTGCAAAAGTTAGATTGCATCTGGGTTGGGCATTTAAAGTGATTGAGAAAATGTTTAAGCTCAATTATAAAATCAAGGATATTAGGACCAGCCATATAAACAACTGAGTCCATGCAAAATTCCTAGGAAGGTTTAATAAGCGGGCCAATTAAGAAAAGAAAAAGTTGAAAAAACAAAAACACACAATAACAAAAACAAAAAAATATTTTTACAATAAAATTTATTCTAATTAATACTTTTGTTCACATTTGAGGTAGGGGAGAGGATCCAACTTCAGACTTGATGGGCATTTGGGCTGAAATTAACAATAAGAGGATCATACTTTAGACTCATCAGGCGTTTGGGCCAATGATAACAGACCAACATAGGATAATTGGGAATCTTAGGGATTATATTCGAGTCAATAGGGGGAAAATTTCATATTCTGGTGGTTGACTCAAAAACAAACCTTTGACAACCATCAGATTGGGCCAATTACCCTTTCAACGCTTGATCTAACACCTTATTCTAACCTCAAAGCCTATTGCAATTATATAATTTGGGCTAAATATATCAATGTTAATTTGATCAAGTACTTTATCAAAGCGCTCAGGCCAAATATGCTTGCATATTATGGCCAATTCCCTATGCATCAAATCATTACAATTGATCCCAAATATCAGGAATACAATCAACTAGCTTTTGTAAAAAATAGTTCAGGACCAACCCAAAGTTAACATATAAAAATCCTATGGACCATTAGACGAATGAAAAATTTAATCAATTTTCTGCGCTAGGGCAAAATATGTATGTTGATCCACATAATCAGCATGATAGCACTTGCACATGGACTGCCAAAAAGGGAATACCTAGTTCTGTTGGGGGAGAGGCCTGCCAACATCCCAATTAGGGGTACATTATCTACTTCAATCAAGGCAAGAATTTCACAGAAGGTGTATTTCATCAGCATGATGAAACTCAAATCAAGAAGACCCTAGGACAATTTTGCATGCTTTTATCACAATTTTTGTACCTGAAATCCTCCCAATTTTGAGAGTATTTTTCCACCAATAAACCTAAGAGAAAGGTTTCAGTCATATTAGTTTAAAGGCCAAACTGAGGTGTTAAAATATCTATTGAAATTTTATAATTTGAATATGGCCAGGAGATGCCCTAGAGGTATAAATACCAGTGCCTGGCCTAATGACTAGACATCTAATAAATAGCTTATAATAAAAGTTAAATTCATTTCATCTCTTTTCTGGTTTTTCTCATTGAATCCTTTCTTTGGAGAAAGTGTCAACAAGCTGGATGTGCCTAATCCACAGCTTGTATATCTACCTGCCTCAGAAGAAGTTCCCAAACACAAAGGGAAAATTACACCCAAAATCAGCTGGAAGAGTTGGGCAATTATAATAGGCCTGGTGAGTTTTTGAACAGTCTCAATACCATAAACTACAGGCACTATCAAGGATCAATCTATGAAACTTTGACTCTAATAGATGTGAAGGATAACAATAAACAAGTGAGCAATCCTCAGATTTTCTTGGGTACTTCAGGTTGGTTCCATATCAGATGTTGGGAAATAGGTGAGGAGCCAACCTTCATTAATTTTATCTTGGAGGCGTTAATCTTGGCGTTATACATCTTGATGTATCTCTTAATGTTCAAAGAAGAGATGTTGATATCCTCAGAGCATCCAAAATTTCTGATAGTGTCATTCACAAAGATTATAGTGAAGGTGGAGGCTTTCATAGAACCATAATCTTCATTAGCTTGTCCTGCAAGAAGGCCATGAGGGGTCTAAGGGTTATATTGAAGAGAGTAGGGCTTAAAGGTCCCCTTTCCAGAGACCTTGTCCGATCAATCCAGTTGCTGTGAAGCTCATTGGCGCCAAGACTCAGGTGTGAAGCTGATCATATATATGCAATATTCAAGGCCTAGCCATTAGGAGGGGATGGAAGCGTCCAGAGAAGCATCATTGTATTTTCAGCTGCTTGAACATAGGCCTTCTTTAAATCCAGGAGTACCATGAAGCCGTTTACACTAATCTTTAGTCATATGTTTTGTAATGTTGCTACAGTTAACCCATAGTGACCACCCCAGAATAAAACCATGCTGGGAGGGGTTTAGGAGATAGAACCTAAATTTGGTGATGTGGTTGTCCAAATCTTTATTGAGAGCTTGTGATCCATGTTTATCAGCGCTATGGGTAGCCAGCTGACATGCTTCTCTTGGTCCAATTTTCTATGCATGGGGTCATGATGGAGCTTATAGAGTTGAAAAAGAACTCCTTAGTTTACCATGAGAGTAGCAAAAAGGTTGTGGAGGATTATGACTATCACTTCTAGTTTCAGAAGGCACACCTTAAAGTGTACACTATCAGGGACAAGGGCTTTAAACCGTGAGGACTGGAGAAGGATTTCCATTACCTCAAGATTGGAAACTGGCTCTAGCAGGACTTCATCAGCCAGGTGGTCAGTGGTTGGTTCTGGAGCTCACTACATGAAGTCCTGGACGTCTGACAGGGCCATATGGTTAGCCTGGAAAAAGCAGGAGTAAAAGTGGTGAAACATTTTATTTGTATTCTTGTTTGTGGTATTAGTTTATAATCTTGAGGGCTTGTATCTCATGTGCTGTTGACTATGCTTTTTGTTTTTGAAAGAAGAATCAGGTGGTGCGTTCCCATTGTGAGTAATATTGGGATGAAGTGAAGTTAATTTCCCATTATTTTTTAGGGTAAGTTTTAAGCAGAGGGCCTTTTGTACAGCTAATTAAATACTAACTAATGGGAAAAGGGCGATGGCCAGCAATTTAGCTCTGTGGACTGACTATGGATTCGACTGTTTGAATCTAGTGCTAGCTTTAGTCATCTGGTCTTTAATGAAGCTGTAGGTAACACGGCTGTCTTTTACCTTGGTTGCCATTCGTTTAGCGCTGGAGATGATTAATTTGGGTGATGGGGAGGTAATAACCCAGATGGGCATTGATAATTTTTTAATAGGTATTGAAGAGAAAATCTGGTTAGCCTAAGCCAAACCTTGAGCAATGGTCTGGGAATGGTAGTAAGGATAAACTTAAGTGAACTGTGATCGCTCATCTTGTTGTCATGGGATATGGAAGAAGAGATGCGTTCTGCAAGCAGGGGGCCAGTAAGTGCCATTTTGGTCTGTCAAGCACCATTTCAATGATCATATCAAGGAATTAGTAAGTTGAAAGGGCCTTTAAGCTGAAATCAGTTAAGTTTGTTGCTACAGGGACTCAAAGTATCATGGATTGGATGATATTAGAAAGTAAGGAGTATAACCTAAGTTGGTTGCTAAAAAATTCAAGATATACACAAGTTAATAACAAACAAGATGAGAGTTGCATCAATATTTATTACAGGTGGTGGAATTGCTTAAGAAATCTGTCTTACACATGGGGAAAATGGCTTACTGGGTAGTTCAGCAGAGGATTATAATTAGGTGGTGGAAGCTGGGCCTGAACAGATGGCAAGAAAATATTAGCCAATATACTGGCCAAGAAGAATTAAACTATAAATTCAAATTAACATATAATATATTAAGGTTTAGCTAACATTTTTTCACAAATATAATTTAATGAAACTAAGGGTGGTTAGCCTGGCAGGTAAAACTGCTTCCACCCTAGTGCAGGTTTCAAGTTTGAAACCTGTACTGGCTAGAAAAATTCTCGGTGTGGTATATTTGTCCCAAGGTTGTCCCACCTTGAATAATTTTAATTTAATAAAACTTTATCTTGACTTGAGATTTATACCAGTTTACCTTAGTGATTAGACTAAAATTGTTCATTTTCAAAAATAAAGATTTTATACCATATATTTATAATTTATATTAGTTTCTCATTTAAAAAATGATAGTTTTTTAATATTTTTTGATATTATACAGATTGATAAAAGTTGCTCATAATTTTATAACATATTCCCACTTAAAACGTAACTCAAACAAATTTCATCCATCATCCTACTCAAAAATCACTTGGATTGTGAAGATATATAAAATCACTATATAAGTAACCCAAGAAGCGTTGGATGATCTGACTCATCCAACCTTGAGGTCCAAATTTACAGATGTAGATCAATATGTTATTTTGAACCTCAGATTCTCATTCCAGGTTGAGTGAGGAATTGTCTAATATCCTAATTCTGAAATTATACCTCCTTTATAACTCTACTCCTGATATTATCTTACCATCTATTTTTAATCCTTAATATTGTTCTGAGCTCCCAGGTGCTTTCCTCTGACAGATATCATTTCAAATTAGATAAGAAGTGGTTCTTCCCTCTATTTAGTCTTATATCTGATTAACTTTTCCACTCCATATCCCTCTGTATGGCCTAATATCATTGGGAAGAGATTCTGCTTTTTGACTGAAGTGTAAAGAAAGGATGTCCCTATGGAGTCAAAAGTAATACATGGAATGTAAATGAGTTAAGGATCCTTGGGGATACTGGATTTGATAAGTTGTTTCTTAGCCTTTATAACACCTTATGTGGACCTATTCTTGTTCCCAACCTCTTTGATTTATGTTTATACTGACTTTTAGTGTTGTCCAGACAGACCTGTGACCCTTCTTTTATCTCAAGTGACTCTCATCAAACCTTGTCAACCTTGTCCTTATATTGTCTGATTGAATTTCCAAATTTACCTTCAGTTCTTGTTGTAAGTCTCAAATTCTGTGGGTTAGATACTCTGTCTCTGTTTCAGGAGAGTATTTGTAGCTCTCTCATTCCATTAGAGGTGGTGTGGAATGCACAGCCACATGACCAGGTAACAGCCACTACTAGTAAAGAAAGAGGGTACCTCAGAAGGTGCTAGTACACAGTGGACCCAAGAAAAAACTGTGCACACTTGTATTAATAACTGAAAACACTAAAAATGCAAGAACTGGTTGAAACCCAAGTGGGAGTCTATGACCAAGTGCATATCAGTATCCAGTTTTTAAGCGCCTCAATCTGGAGACGTCCAGACTTGCCCAGGGAGAACCAGAATCCAAATTAATCTAGACAAGATAATATGACATATATTGTTAGAAACCTTCTCTAGGAGGTCCGTGAAGAGGTCAGACTAAGGAAACATCTAATAAATTTAAAACGAGCATAGTTTATAAAAAAAGTTGCCTAACAAAGTAGGGTGGTATCAAAATACTACATTTAAAGAATTTGGGTATCATCTCCTTGAGCAAGGAACTTTGCCCAATCCAACAAATATACGCAAACTACCATCCTTTGTGGTATTATAGCTTGAGTAAGCTCGCACTTAGGTGATTAATCATTAAATGTCTGACATATTTGGCAATATGGTAAACCAAATAGGACTCAAATCTCATTTCCAATCAAATGCAACGTCCCATCATAATTTAAAACAACTGGTGCTCCAAGAAATGATATAATGCTACTGTGGCCATCATGCGCACCCCTACAACCAACTTGGGCATATTTGGCCTTACCCAGAGTTGGTCCAGTGTGTGCTTCAGGTCAAACAGGTTCACTAGCTTGATTCCCTTTGCCTCTTCACACTTATCCTTATTGATACAATCTGTCCCTACATATATGTCATTTTCCTATGACATTACCCTCCCTTTCTTTTGAGGCACCACTCCTCCAGGGGCGTCAGCGAGGGGATAGCTCTTGTGGGCGGGAGCCAGCTTCATGGTGGTGATAATTGACTTGGCAATGTTCCCTGCTGCATCTGGGAAACGCTCATGAAATTCATAAACGAGGTCTTGGGAATGGACACAGTCCCACGCTGGGATCAATCTGTTCTACACCGTGTCAAACCCTTTCCATGAATAGGTACTCCAGTCTTCTTTTTATATTGGGAGGCTACAACCTCGTCTACTTCCCACTATTGGGTCTTCTTCACAATATAAACCTCTGGAGTCTCAAATGAGGACCATTAAACTAGGTCAGCTTGCTTTTATGAAGCAATACAAAGATGAGAAACAATGAGGATATTAACTGGTACATGGCATATACCACCTTTCAGAAAATGAAGTAAGGTCCTATACTATTTGGCCCCAGTTTTCTTTATGGCTGCTTAATTTGGATAATTATGGCATCTAGCATCACAAGATATCCTTCCTTATATGCTGGCCCACCCATCTCTTCCCATCTACATTCTTACATATATACCTTCATGGCGTCATCTGAATTAATGTTAACCCCTGGATATATTTTCTTATTGACTTGTCAAAGTCTACCACTGCATCAACCCTGGTCCCACCGTTGGGTTCCATGTTAAGAGAGGGGTTAAATCTATAGTTGGCGAAGAAGGGAGAATGCCCAATGGAAGCATGCTGGGCGTTGTTAGAACTAAATTGAGCCAGGGGAAGATGGGAAGCCCAATCAGAATGGTCAGCTGCAGTGTAACACCACAAGACCTGCTCAAGGCACTAGTTCATTCGTTCCATCTGCCCATCTGATATGGGGTGGTAGCCATTAGAACATCATAAATGATTCTGAAGAGTTTTGCACAGCTCCTCCAGAAACATGGATTTGAACTAGGGTCTGCGGACACTAATAGCCTCCTGGGACAGCCTATGAAGGAAAACACATGAGAAACAAATAAACTAGCCATCTGTGCCGCCGTTACTGTGGTTTTACATGGAATGAAATAGTCAAACTTTGTAAACCAGTACGCCACTACCAAGATAGCATCATAGCCCTCTGACGCAGTTAGCTCAACAATAAATTGACTGCGAAGGAAGTCTAGGTTCCCTCTGCCTTTTGGACTGGCACCAACAGCCCTGTGAGGGTTAAGAATTTGGTTTCTTTCTATTGTAGACCAGGCATTCACTAGAATATCGTGAAACCTGTGCAGCCACTACCTTTCAGTTATAAGTTCAGAAAATCAGTTTTAATGTCTTTGCTTTCTTAGGTGCCCAGTTATAAGTCCCATAATGTTGTTTCTTGATTATTTCTAGGTGGATTGGTCTGGTAGGAACCCATAAGAGTCTCTGGAACCACACCACCTCGTCATTTATTGTGTCTCTTGGTGATGTTCTCCTGATTTAACTTGCTCTTAGCAAGAACTATAGTATATTCTGCTGACAAGGGCTGATAAAAGACGTCCTTTCTAAACATACTAAACTACTCCAGGTTCTTTAGTGAAGCAAGAACTGGCATTCATGCCATGGTGGAGGGTTTCTTAGGTACAATCTAACCCAGAGGAATCACAATTGGGTATTGTTTATCTCCAACTACTTGGGATTAAGAGCTAAATCAGGGTTTTGACTCATAGCGGCAGCCAAACCATTATACTTGCCAATTATAAAATCATAAGAGAACACAAATTGGCTAAGGGTCTCATGACAGCAGGTTGTCATGGTGTCAAGATATGAGGAGCGCATTAGTACAATAGGGCATGGTGATCTGTACAAGCACGGAATGGCTGGGAAGAACCATGTACTTAAATGATGCCAATAGGTCAGTGCTTCCACTACCATCAATAACTTTTTGTCATAAACAGCATAATTTAACTTAGGCAAGATTCTTTTTTAGAAAAATAATTTAAAGGATTTTTTATTTGACCTTCTCACCTATAACAGAGCAGTAGCTATTGCAAAGTTGAAAGCATCTGTGCATCTATAAACTACCTTTCTGGGCCATTGCAGTGAAGAACTGATGTGCTAAAACCGGGTGCACTTCACTCCTTGGAAGGTTCTCCTCCAGTTCTGAAAATTACTGAAGAACTTTGGACCCACTAGCATTATACAAAGGCGCCGCTACCTCAGAAAGACTTGGCGTGAACTTTCTAAAGAAAGTGCAAGTCTCCAAAAAGCTCTTCAATTCTTTAACCAAAGTTGGTATTAAAGGATCACAAATTGCCTGCTACTTGTCTTTAGTAATCATGTGGCCTTTGTCAAAAATGAAGTTTCCTAAGAAGGTTTTTGGGATAAGAAAACTTGTCTTTAGTATTTTAGTGTCAGATTTGCTGCCCTCAAGTGCTCCATGACTTGCCGCAGATGAATCTCATGAGATGCTTGATTAGAAGAGAACACCATAATGAATCCATGTAGGCCACCGCGCATATGATCAACAGTTCTCCAAAGGATGCATCTATATGGCGTTGGAAGATTGAAGGAGCATTCCATATCCCAAAAAAAATGACCTGAAATTAAAAAATTCCCTTTCTGGTACAGAATTCAATGAGCAATTTCTGACCATTTTTAACATAATTCTGGTTAAGGGCGTTCAAGCAATCCAGTTTGGAGAAGACTTTGGCTTTCTATACATAGCGAGCAATTTTGTGACCCACTGTGATTGGATGCAAATCTAATATGGTTATATCATTCAGGTTACCATAATTCACACATGGGTATAAAATACCATCTGTATCATCAAAAGGATAAGTGGGGAGCATACTTGAGAGTCAATCTGAAATATGGCTCCTTTTTCTAACTACCCTTTAACTCACACATCCAAAGCTGCCCCTTCCCATAAAGTTAGAGGGTAGATTGGATTTGAAGACAAACCAGATCAACATTGAGTTTGAAATCAGAATGAATCTCTGAATGAGCTAGTAAGACATTGCAGACGCCGCATCAAATGAAGATTATAACTCTCCCAAACAGGAATATAAGGTATCTACAAAGTGGGCTTTAGCAGAGGTGTAAGACTGAGCTTTTGTACCCTCAGACATTGGGGCAAATCGACCTGAGTGTTGACTTCATACAAGGGGATTACTAATTTATGCTCACTATTCAGAGATATTGACAGGTTATTGGATTTCAGGTGAGATCTGCCACTAATTTTCGCCACCATTCCAATCATAAAATAATTAAGTATCGGAGAGTTTTACTTTCAGGAAGTGATCATCCAAATGGTACTTTACAGCTTGCTAATCAACTAATTCCTGAACCTTCAAAGTGGTGTTTACCATTGGAGGTCCCTTCTTAAACCATACCACCAGGCAAGTAATTCAACTCAAGGCAATCAGCTAGGTCTTGTCCAAATAAGTTCCCAGAGGCTCCAGTTTCTATTAAAATAATTGTTCTGAATCGCCCTAAAGGGGAAGAAAGAGAAGCAGGATCAGAAAAATAACTGAAGATTCATCATAGATAAAGCCAACAATTCTCCAGCAAAATATTCATCAGGCATCATAAATCCACCAGGCTAAGTGTTTGCAACAAAAAGGAGAGGGATAGTTGGCCACCCTCAGCACTGAGGACAAATAAACCACATTATACTCAGTGTTAACTTTTGGCGGATTTGACCAATTCCGCCAAATGAGTTGTGCAGGGTAAAACCCACTGAGCAATGGACGAGTGATATGAGTATCTCTGGCCCTTGATAATTATTGATAATAAAGACTTTCTAAGGAGCTATTGCTCTGACAATAGAAACTAAATTTATTATCTAACTATTGTCTACTTCCATTACTTTCCTACTCCTTCCTCTTCCATAGTAAAAACAACACTCTTCTCAATATCACGCTAAAAGCTTAATTTTTGGTATTCCTTGGCGGATTCAACACACTCCGCTTAGTAAATTCTCTATCCACTATGATCTAGGTGTTTACTTGAACATTGGGGCTTTGGCGTAATTTCAAAATGTGCCAAACCATTATTTTTTCAATAAAACTCACTTTGCATCAACATAATAAATTGTCCAATCTTGAGGCTCTCCTTAAACCTAATCTACAATATGCTGGAACTATAGCTTATTGTCCAGTCATATTAGAATCTTGACATTACCCCCCCTTGACTGGACATTAAGCCCCTATTGCTTGTATGGCTGAAGGAACTTTGCATTTACTTAATTGATAATCTGACCACCCACGGGTTTTTTAATGTTGTAGGCATTGACACCAATCTTCTCAATTATCTCAAAAGGTCCAATCCATATAATGGCAAGCTTGTTCCGTCTTCCAAACCCATGTTGTCATGAGACAGGACAAGATATACCACCCAAAAATTGGAAAATGCTGGTGCATTTACCTTGGTCAGCCGCCTAATTTTAATTCTCCTCTTGGCTAGACTAGTGTAATATGCTTTGGTTTGATGTTTAATCAGCGTGTCTGTTAAGGCAGACAGATAGCATTGGGGCTTAACTCCGCTGGTATCTTCCACGCAGGAATAAAGAAATGCTGGCAAGGCTGGATGCTTTCTTCAGGGTAGTTGGAAGGGAATTTCCTGGTTGCCAAATGATAGCTAATATTGTACACAAAGACAGCGTTGTTAATAGGGCACTACATTATGAATGCCAATGCTTTACAAGCTTACATAGAATAACTAACAGTACCATTGACCTGTTCCACCATTCTATTAGATTCAGGGTGGTATGGTGTAGTCAAGACTCTGCAGACTGCCATTAGTTCATTCAACTTGGGAAGGATATGTGACTTGAAATTGGTTCCGTTGTCCATGAGGATAAATTGTGGACAATTATGTCGCTGAATAACACATTCCAGGAAGAACTTGGTGGTGGTGACATCCCCTAATTTATTGATCGCCCTTTCTTCCACCCTTCTTGTCAAATGGACAATGGCTACTATTATATACTTAGACAAGTTTGCACCAGTCATCAGAGGCCTCACCACATCCAGAGAAACAGTATGTCATGTGAAATAAGGCTTAACTAGCCTTTAGGTGGTCTTCTTGTGGAATGATTTCTCCACTTGGCACTGGTGACAACAAGCAACTGTTTCAAGAACATCAAAGTGCATACTTTCCCAATTGTAATGAGGTCGCAAGAACTCCAGAGATTTTCACAACCTTCCATGACCTACCACTCTATGAGCATCCATAATAATTGAAGGTCTAGCAGAAGGTTTCTGGAAATTCATCATCAATTCACCAATCCACTTATAAAATTCTTTAACATGCAAGAAGGTATCATGTCTAAGCCCATCCAACGCTTTAATCACTTGTGACGTCTCATCATGATATTTACCCACCACCATCTTCTCATACATGATGTCCGCCAAATCCGCCATAATGGTGACAGTTGGTAACCATGAGAGAAAATATGCATTCAGATGTTTTGTCCCCAACCGTTGTACTATCTTTAAGTTGTACGCTTGGAGAGTCAATGCCCATTGTGCGAGCCGTCCACAGGGTTCCTGGATATTCTGCAGCCAACGCAAGGATGCATGATCCTTTACCACCTGGAAATTCTCCTTGTGGAGTATACCTGGAACTGTTTATACGCATATATCACTGCTGAGCACTACCACTCAGTCATGGTGTAATTACATTCAGGGCATGTTAAACTTTGACTACAATATGCAACAGGATGCTCTACACCATCATCATCCTTTTGGTATAGCATGGCCCCTACGGCGGAAAGGGAAGCAACTGTTTGTACAACAAATCCCTTCTTGTCTTTGGGTATTGTAAAAGAGGTGCACTAGACAACTTGGTTTGTAAGACATTGAAAGCAATTTGACATCATTCCTTCCAATCAAATGTAGCTTTTTAACTATTAACTTGAAGAGCGGAACCATGATACAGCTGAAGTTGGGAATGAACCGCCAGTAGTAACCAACCATCCCCAAAACACTTGAATATCCCATTTGTTAATTGGCCAAGTCATCTTGCATATAGCTTCCACTTTTTCCAGCTGAGGATTGAGCCATTTTGAGTCTACCACATACTTGAGATATGTCAACTGATCCTTAAAAAGTGGCACTTGTAAGGGCTAAATTTTAATGTTAGCTTCAGTGAGGCGGCAGAAACCTTGTTCCAAATGAGTGATACAATCCATAAACGTCCTCAAGGACACATTATTATTATCAAGGTAGACTAGAACGCAAGACAGCTTCAGGTCACCCAAAGTAGTATCAATAGCTTGCTGTAACGTAGCTGGGGCGTTGCACAAATCCTGTGGCATACGTGTAGGCTGGAACAACCCTTTCAAGGTGATTATAGCGCACTTCTCTTGTTCCACCATTGGCAACTCGATTTGCCAGTACCCTGATATCAAGTCCATAGCGGAGATTTATTTGGCACCGCCTAACCAATCTAAAGCATGATAGTTTGTGAAAGCGGGTATGAGTCTTTTTTCATAATGCTGTTAAGCTACTGGTATTCAATTACTACTCGATTGGAGCCATCTTTCTTTTTGATGATTAACACCAGGGACGCACTGAAACTCTTGAACGGCTCTAATATTACTTGTTTAACCAATCTATCTATCTCAGCGGATACAACTTCTGCTGTCTTTGAGCAATGGATAGGCCATGACCGGATATGAGGGTGATCCCCCATGCTAACTGATGCACAACTCCGCGTGCAAATCCCAGGTTGTGATCGTCAAATGCAAAAATGGTTTGGTATCTTTCAAACAGATCCATCACCCGGTCCTTCTGGTCCTCTGACAGAACAGATAGAGCTTTTCCACGGAACAACAATCATTACACCAAATGAGGTTTTTAAAGGTAACCTGAGATCTTCCAAAACAAAGTTGTGTATCTGGTGGACCTCATTGATAGGAACTAGATGTAGATAAGCCACCACTTGATGACTCTGAATTTTCATAGACACCTTCTGAAAATTGGCTATCAATTCCTTCACTTCCTAATGCCCTGGTAGCAGTAAACCCGGAGCCACATGAGGTTTGAGCCGAGATTGCTGGTAGGGCCCCATAATCTCTTTGTATAGGCCTTCCAGGATATCTATTTAAAGCTCTCTCCCTATAATGCATGATGCACAGAAGGTATGCTTACAGCGCTTACCGCTTGCAGAGGAATACCAATGTACTCATAAATCTGATTAGGGAGCACTCAGGTCCTCCTCTTCATTCGCTGATATTGTACAAGAATCACCTCATTACTATATGTGAGGTTAATTTGACTTGAGAAAATTGGATCTTCCAGGTTTCCACTGGAAGTAAAATAGATGGGAATCTGTTGTCCAAGGACACTGATGGTTTCATAAGCTACATTAATTATGGCTAAAAGAGTCTCATAAATGCAGCGCTGATCAACATGTCATAGTTATTATTTGGCAATACCACCTTTCAGGATTTCACCATGTTTCTCATATCTCCGAAAAATCTACTACATCAATTCCCTGACATCATTGGAAGGAGCAAGCAATATATCGCAATCTATCAAGGTTAACATTCAATCTGATCCCAATCAATTGATTGAAGATTTGATTGCGCAGAGATTGATTCACTCTAATAGATTATGAGCAGTTAAGAAGCCTATAAATATTCCCTCTTTTTGATAATAAAAACTAGGTCGAATTATAACCTGTATTTTCAATTAATGTATAGACTTTTTGGAGAATCCGCTCAGTGTAACTTTGAGATTGAACCTGCCCTATTGGAGGTGTAATTCAAAACTTCCAGACCGCTGCTGGATCAGATGTGCTGACTGACCTGAACTTAATGGCAACACGCTGTATGCACCCTCCAACACAGTGCTCTGTGCCCCTGAAGTCCCATACACTACTCTGTGATCCACATCTAGCTTCAGCGGAAGATTAACTACAAGCTTTGTGGATATCATATTTATGGGAGCGCCAGTATTAATAATCGCCCAGATTTTGGTATTTTGCATAAATATGTCCTAGTTTGTACATTATGAATAAGAAATATCATGAAAGTTTAATACATAAACATCCAAGGGCTTTTGGTTATTCAAGAAAATGAGAATATTGGCTCCAGCATGTGGATACTCCTGGGTAATTTTCTATACTGGAATAGCCACTTCCACCCCTTCTAAAGCTACGAAATATGTGGAAGGTTCCCATCAACTGTGCCATTCCACTCAAGGATATTCCAAGTGTATGGCTTTTGCACATTTCAGCAGAACTCCATGTCTGCATTATTGGGGTCTCTCCCTCAGCTTGAAGCCAAGATATTGCAGGGGTTTTGTTGATATCATAAATTGTCAAGGTGAGTAACAGGTATGGCACAAAGCGACTCATGAGAATCATTAGGGACAGATAGGTTTTGATTAGCGGAAGTATAGCGTCCTACCTCTATTCCGCTTGACCTATTACCTGTTTGTTTGGGGCAACTGGCACCACATTGACAAACAGTTTATCAGGACAGCTAGCTGCATAATGGCCTTGTTGACCATATGAGAAACAAGCATTTGTAATGGCATTCATCTCTGCATCACACCCATAGATCCTGATCTGAAATTAATTGATGATTTTTAATTCAGCTAAGGCTGAATGGTTAATAATAGGGGTGGAAAAGACTTGCCAAAGCATTATGAGGTTGAGTGTTTTCCAATGGATGAGAACCAAGTTTTGGTTGTTCCAATACCCATGGGGATCTGGTAGCGTTTAAAAAGGTCTTTTAGTTCCACATTGGGAGCACTAAAAGTAATGGATAGACGTGTAAATGACTGACGATTTTTAATAGCTCCGCATCCTCTTGAAGAATGTACAACATAGAATTAGACAGTTCTCATATGGCTTGACAGTTGCCATCACCACTATGCCCACTTCCTCATTAGATAAGAAATTTGCACCCAACAACACATGATCCTCAGCTATAAAATGCTCCACAAACTCCACCAAGGACTCATTTTTTTGGAATTGTGTTGTCAAAAACTCTGCCTTACGTTAAGCCATTTTCGCCATGCTCCCAAACAGATGGAACACGGTCTCCTTTACCTCATGATAAGCTGCAGTACTACTCTTTAGGTAGCATTTGACCTGATCAGTGTTTGCAACTTCTAAAGCGGATAACAACAGATTAGCTTTCCGCCAATCAGAAGCCCCCTCCACAGCAAATTTAAACCACTTTAAAAACCCAAGTATGTTTCCACCATGATGAAATGAGGGCATCTAGTTGCTGCAAACCTCCCCTTCTCTAACAACCGCTTTTAGTTTACATTTTGCACCATATAGCCGCTCAGTAGTGTTGCCCAAGAGGCCAGCAAGTTGATTGGTTTAGTCACCCACCCAGTGCAGTTGGTGAAAGGCCAGGTGAGCTGCTTGGTTATACTTTTTTCTTGGAAAAGCATTTTTTGAAACTGTAGTAGTGTGTCCAAGGCAAACTTCAGTTCCATGTATTGAGACAATTTGATAAAATGGGTTAGTACTCCATCAAAGCGAGCTAGGTGCACCATGGCTTTAAAGAATATGAGGAGTTTTTAGTGTTGATCATTGGGTCACCTAAAGTGAGCATCTCTGTTAACTTTTGGCGGATTTGACCAATTCCGCTGAATGAGTTGCACAGGATAAAACCCACTGATTAATGGATGAGCAATATAAAGATCGCTGGCCCTCAATAATTAATAATAATAAATATGTAATAAGAAGCCATTGCTCCAACAATACTACTTTATTTAATATTCAACTAACAGCTACTTCCATCACTTTCCTACTCCTTCCCCTTCTCTCATAAAGACCTCCATCTTCTCACTATCATGCTAAACTCTTAATCTTCAGTATTCCTCGGTGGATCTAAATTGCTCCACTTAGTAAATTCTCTATACACTATGATCTAGGTGTTTCATTTGCACATTGAGGCTCCAGAAGAATTTTCCAAATACGCTGAACCAATATTTCATATATCAAAATCACTTTGCATTGACATAATCATTTGCTCAATCTCAAGGCTCACCTCAAATCTAATATATGATCCACTGGAATTATAGCTCATTGTTCATTAAAATCAGAATCTCAACACTCAGAAATATTTACTTTTCTTAAAAATGTAAAATCAAAATTTTTCCACCTCCTGAGTTCTGCAAATCATAGTGGGAGTCAAGTGCGGGTTCTCAGGGGTGATATGTAACATAGATTGGCTCCAAACTGACCCACAAGAGCTGATATTCAGCTCATTCAAATTTCCTTTATTATCCTTAAATATTTGTTTTGGCATCCACGACACCATGACCTATCTGATAGCTGACAGATCATCACTATCCAACACCATCACAGCTAGGCCCCCATTAATGGGTGGCAGGTTCCACAGGAAAAGTTTCAGAAAGGAAACCATATCAGATAAATTATCTAATTTAGTTTCTTGGCTAGACTATCCAAACCCTCAAATACCCTCAGAACAAAGAGAGGATCATGGTCAGCCCTACCCATTTAAAAAAATCCGTTGTTCCAGGCGCCAAATTTATAGGGGCCTCCGCAGGTGACTTCAACATGGTAAATTGAATGAAACATTTGATAAAGATTCAGGGATTTACCCCTTCCCGCCCTTAAGTTTCTCTGAAACTGTATGAAAGGAAGGATACCTCCTCCCATTTAAAAGGCGTGCTTAGTTTTCAGCACCAGTGTTTATAAGGACTTTCCTAGGTGAAACAATGACAGCCAAATTACATTCCCCCTTTCTGGTTGGTGTGAAAAGTCACCCCAAAGAGCTCCAACCAGATGATCAATGTTAGCAGGAGGAGCCTGCTCATACTGGGGCATTCCTCACAGAAGTATTCAACGTTGAACAAAGAAATGACGTTTAAAGTATATTTGACAGAGGTAAGGTCTGGGCACAGTTACAAAAATCTGTTAATTACATCTATAAAGGGCTTCCAGACTGACGCAGAGCAAAGAACTCGTAGAAGGTTTGGAAGGAAGTCACATCTGAATGAAGCTCTTTCAGGAAAGTTCTAAACCTTCCACAGATTTCCATAAAAGTGGCTGTGCATAGAACAGTAAGAAAACCCAGTCAGCTGCACCAGGGGATAACTGATACAGCAAATCCACTACATGAGAGGGTGGGCAGGAATGGTTTAAAATTTATATCAAGAGAAGCATCTGAAGCAATGGAAGCAAGCGCCTGTTGAATTCTAGAATACACTTTGGGGTAAGTCCTGGAATTACAACAACTGGTTTTAAAAGGGTCTGAGACCACCAGGTTCAAGCAGGTATGGTGGTACTTCCCAGTTGGTTGTAGCTAGAATAACATCAAGATGCACCACCAATAAACTAATTTTTAACTTGTGGTGAGCAGCATAGAGACTGAGAAAAATGGCTTACGCCCCAATTTATTCAGAGTGAGATCCACTCAGATAATTCTCATGTACATATAGTGAAAGAAAAAAGGGTGACTAATGTCAATAGAGTATCTGTAACTCTCTCATTCCTTGAGAGGTGGTGCATAATGCTCAGCCACATGACAAGGGAACAGTTCATTGTTAGTAAAGGAAAGAGGGCTCCTAAAAAGGTGCCGGTACAAGAAGATCCAAGGAAAAGGTGTACACACTGTATAAATATTAGATATGCCAAAAATGTGAGGACTTAGTTTTAACCCATGGAGGAGTCTATAACCAAGTACAAATCAGTATCCAAATTCCTGGGCGCTTCAATTTGGAGGGGACCAGGCTTGCTCAGGGGAACCAGAATCCATGTTTAATCTGGATAAAATAAGAGGACCTATATTGTTAGAAACCTCCTCTAGGAGGTCCGCAAAGAAGGTCAAACCAAGGGCCCATCTGATAAGCTAGAAATAAACGTAGTTATAAAAAGCAAGTTGACCACAAAGAAGGTAGGTCTCAAACTACTACATTTAAAGAAAAATAATGTTATTTTTCATCAGGTGAGGCTCTGTGCCCAATCAACTGATTAACACAAACCAATACTCTTTATGGTACAATAGCTCATCTAAACTCACACCCAGGTGATTGACTGCAATTGAATTTTATCAGATTTGGCAATCTGTAAACCAAATGGGACTTAAAGCCTCATTTTCCAAGCAAATGCAACGTCCCGTCATAATCTAAAAAATATTTGGTTCCACAAAAAGCTGAGGATGTAACGCTCTAATGACCATCACGCATACCCCCAGAAACAACTTAGGCATATTTTGCCCTTAATTAGCGTTTTTTAGTGTGATTTAAATCATGCAGATTCACTAGCTTAATCCCCTTTTCCTCTTCACCTCAGCCAAACTGGTACAATCTGTCCCTACAATTATGTCACTTACCCATGACACGCTGGGACTGAGTTATCTAATTTTAAATTTGGGCATCATCTGGAGTTGGTTCCATGATTTCCATGAAAGATGTAATCTTAGTTGATGTAAATTGAACAATTGTAGCTGAATTTCGCTTGTGGGAGTTAATTGACCCAAATACCTGTTAGGAGTTGACATATGCTCTCAGTTAATATTACAAGGCCTGTCTAGCTCTTTCTGTCTGCCCATATTTCTTTGGATAGAAAGTGGCCAACATCTTTATCTTAAAGCCCATGAGTTCCTAGAATCCTCACCAAAAACTTAGATATAAACTAAGAACAACGATCTATAGTATTATCTCTCGGACAACCATGTTAGAGGTAGACGTTTTCCAATAAGAGATTGGCCATCCCTTTGGAAGAGGGAAATCCTGGAAAAGAGATAACTTCCGCGGCCTTAATCAAGAGGTTACCACTACCTATAAATTGGTACTTCCTTAGCTCTGGGAAAGTTCACCAAAGAATCTCTGGATATACTATGATATAAACCTTCTGGAATTGAAAAAGGAGTTGGAGTTTTCCATAATGTCTTGCGTGTAGACTTTATTCTATGAGCATTGTTGATTTTTTTGAATGTAATCATGATGATATTGGTCATAACTTACCACCTACATACTGGGTAAATCCTTTTCAGGGTTTTCCTAACTCCTCACGTCCAGATGCTGGAAGGTCATAATAATGTCACATTACTTCTTGTTTCATGTTGTGGTCTGGTACCCATAAGGCCTCATGAGAAAATAAATCATGATACTTTACTACAAGTGCATGGAAAAAACCTGAGATAAATTCTCCGTTTACTAAATTTAATACTAGGAATCCTTCTTCTGTGCAGCTTTTACTTGTTGTTCTAGGTGGAATTTCACATGTTGGGTTGCCAGAAGGCAAAGATATTCTATTTGGATATTTAGCTGAGCGTGTGTTGAGTGCTTGATCCCCTACAGATTTTTTACCATGATCCTCACGTCAACTTAGTGCATCTGAGGCAGACTTATTCTCCCATGTTGGGAGTCGATGTAAAAGAAATATTTTAACATCTACATAGTTATAACGTGCATGTCATTGACTAATGTTTCCAGCTCTCTGCAAAGTGAAGGAGGTTCTTGTGGTCTGACTTTTTTATTAAATGGATGGAGACTCCCTCCACTTATTTGCTTTAGTTTGCATAGCTTTAACCATTTCCATAAGTCCCTTGTCATATATCATGCGATTACGCCCAGCTAACATCTTGGAGAAGAAGTCCACATGGCAGATTCTCTTATACTTACTCTCTTGAAGAGTGACTTCTCCATATGCAAAATCAGAGGCATCAGATTAAAGAAAGTACTGCTTACTAAAATAGGTTTAAAATTAAACTGGTGCACATGTAAAGGCCTTTTTGTGCATAAAAAGACTCCTGGGCTTCAGTAGTCCAGAAAAAGAGAACATACCCAGATGACAGGTCATTAAGAGGCAAGGCAGTCATGGAGAATTTCTGTATGAACTTTTTGTAGAAATCCAGCTTAAATGCTTGCTTGGTGCTACGCCGCTGGATCCCACAAAAGATTTAATAAAATAAAAATACAAAAACTATAAAGATGAATTTTTTATGATTCTCTAATAAGAACATGGGGGTAAGAGTGAAAAGTGATCCCTTTCCAATTTTCAACCATTAGTATTTATACTATTTTTGAAGGTCAGAGGGAATTTGGGATAGGTTTGGAATAGCTTCAAGGCTTTCCAATTTAGGTAATATGGGTGTCAATTCTATCAGATCTTGGGGAAAGTTAGTGAATTTTGGTAAATTGGACGTTGGGGTTTTGGGGCAGAATATACCCGTGCAGCAAGGTTTGATGTACTGCAACAAATCACCACTCAAGAAATTATTCTCACCTTGGGGGCCCACCGCCACGCCTATAAAAGGGGTGGCCCCACACAGGTATGGTGAAGGACTTGGTGCTGGTTGGGGGATTACCTTCTGCTTGTTTCCCCAAAGTCTTTTGTGTGATTGGCGAAATCCTATCATTTGATTTTACTAAAAGTGCCCATGCAGGGTTTAAACTGGTGTTACCCTGGTTTACAGAATTCCACCAAGAATTGGCCAAGGTATTTTGGCCAATATCGTCAACATTTTTATTAATATTGCTCTTAATAGCATTGGAAAATTGCAAATGGCCAGCATCTCCCTTGCTCGGCTGAACTTGACTTAGGACATTCATATTTTTAAGCTGCAAAGGCAAATGTCCGACAATTTTTGAATAAGTTTGATAGCAGCAAAAATGATCAGTGCTTGATAGAAATGTGGGATGATGAAATTCCAAAGTAGCCGTCAGTTTACTAGGAATTATTGTAAACATACCTTCCCTGATAGCATATTCCAGTTACCATTATCTTAACAAAAATCTCGCATTTTTTATTTTGTTTAATATTGTAGGCACAAAGAAGTTCAAGCATGGCCTTCACAGGTTGTATGTGCGAATTTATGTCCTTTGAGTTAATCTGTATATTATCTAGATATAAAAAAACTGAATCATCCAACATAAGAAAGAGGACTTCTTCTTGAATGCCTGGAATGCAGTTAGTACATCTTAAAGGCCAAAAGGCATTACAAGGTATTTATTGAGTCAACTTGAGCTTGTAATTCTGGCTTAAACTCGTGAATCTCTGCAATCATCAACTGGTGATTATCGTTTATTTTAATCCAGTTTTATAAATAACGGGAGCCTGTTTAATCAATCAATTAACTGTTATGCAAAAAGTAATGGATGATTTTTTGAAAGTAATGGCGTTGAGGGTGGAATAGTCCACGCATGGACAAAGCACACCAACTTTTTATTAATAAAGAATTTTTCTAGATGGATATAGGGACATTGAGCGCCTCATGAAACTATTTTTCACATGCTCCTATAATTATTGTTTCAGTATGCGCCCTTGTTAGTATGTTATAGAAAAACCCTTTTTACAGCTATGTGTCCTTCTAAGAAGAAGGCAATTTTTGGTCACAATAATATTTTGGAGTGTCTGACTGGAATCTTCACTAAATACATCTTGATATACGTTTAAGAAAAAAAGGTATTCACCCTTGCTTTCCTGTTTTTTTACTAGCCCTGGAACAATGTGCTGAAGGCTAAGGTGAAACCTGTGCCGGTCATAGTGTCTAATCTTCTGACCCTAGCTTCTTGATCTAGTAGCAAGAGGCCTTTTTAAGTTCAGGATTATATTGAACCTTATCTGTTCTCACCAATGGAATCCCATAACTATGTGGAAGTTCATCTTGTTAAAGGCATAAAAAATAAGGTCAAGATTTCATTTCCACTATGACTTAAATAAAGATTTGGCAAGTCTAACATCCAAGATGGACCCATCAGCTAGTTTAGCTGTCCCATTACCTGGAGTTACCTTCCCTGGCTATTTAAGTAACTGGAGTCCATGAAATTGTACATGACACCAGTGCTCAACTAAGTTTAAGTTATTAGCTCATATTTTTATCATCTACAGAGATATCAAAACACGAAGTTATATAAATTCTTTTTTGTCTTAGTAGTATCTAATACTATGGCGCTGATGCTCTGGATGAGAAATAACTAGATATATTGGATAATTTGCAGCCAGATATTTCTTTAATGCGCAATGCAGAAATATCCTTAATGGAAACGTCTCTTCTTTCCTTCTGAGAAAGTTATATCTTCAACCATCTTTGGGTATAATTTAAGGTAGTTGCTCAGATGTGTGTGTTAGCCTTTTGCTGATCTGTCTAGGGGTCCCATATTTGCCCTTTATTTGCTGTTGTGGTTGCTCAAATTTGTTTTTTAAATAGCATTTTCATGTTCTGATTATCTAATTTTTCTGACATTTGATGGTGCACTAAAAAGCTCCAAGAGTTTTGAATTAGATTCTATTGAATCAGAAAACATGATTCAGGAACTTTAATCCCCAGTTGTTTTTTGAGCAACGTGAGCTGATAAAAGCATAATTAAATGGTTTCTTCAACAGATGGAGATTCATTATATGGAAAGTTGATTTTTGATTAATGGTGTTATAGTGAAGAATACCCCAGTGGTAGAGTATAAATCACTACCACTGCCTCCACAAGTTAGATCCTGGTAGATGAACTTTGGGTAGGGGACAATTATGACTTTGTTGGCGTTGCGCATCAATGCTTCAAACTGGATAGCAAATAGCAAAGGTAGTCCATGGAGTTCCTCGCCTATCATACACTGCGCATGGAGAAATTTTGATTTTTATTCTCTTTTACCATTTTTTGATCCCTTAATCAGTGCAGTATCGTCCCCAAGTCAGCCCACCTCAAATAAAATTTATATTTTAAAATAAGTTTAAATTAATGGGGTAGGTTGAACTACTGAAAGTAAATCATGATAGGTTGGTCATAATCCTGGAGTAATTCAGGGTTCTATAGTTGACTACAGAAAATCAACGTCAAAGTTCTCCTTTTAGTTGTCCTGTCACATTGATGACCTTTTTTGCATCTGGGGTGAAGATCCCATTTACCAAATCAAACTTAGTTTCGCATAAGAAAGAATTAATAGGCTGTCCTGGTGATTACTGTTTATCAAAGCATTGTGAAGACCTGATATAACAACTGTTTGTCTTAGATTAGTAAGGGTGACTCCTCTTTTTTTTAACTGATTGCCCTCATGGGTGGATGTGCGTACCACTAGTATAAGGCAAAGCTAATCAAGGCAACCACCAAAAGTAATGCTGTCAGGATGGTGACAACTCATACTAGAGTGATTAAAAAACCACTGAACCACCTGTTGTTAGCCATTTTAGTATTGAAGTTAACATACTGTGAGTCGCCTGACCAGCACTCACCTTAAGGAATAGGTGAGTTAAGAGGAAATTAAAGCTGAATTCATTTAATTTTGGGGTTTCATGGAGTCCAACCATTTATTATAATTTGATATCAAAAATTAAGAAGCTGTCCCAAACTGGTTACAAAAGCAATCAAGAAGAGATACACAGCTAAGAATTATAACTTGAGAGAGGTTCATTTGGTTATATACAGGTGGCGGAATTACTTGAAAAGCCTTGCCTTCTACATGAGGAATGTTATTTAGTACTTAGATCAGCAGAGAGTTTTGATTAGGAGGTGGAAGTTATGCCTGAACAGATGGTAAGAAAATATTCACCAATGCACTGAACAGGAAGAATTATGTTATTTGTTTAAATTCCATATAATAATGTTAAAGCTTATTTTATGAATCTTAAAATTAAAGTAAAATAAAGCTTTATGTTTGCTTGATATTTCTCTCATATAATTTTGCTTAATTATATTTTACTTATAAGACTAAAATGAGTCTATCCCTAATTGATTAGAAATTCACAGTATTATTTTTGAAACAATATAGAATTTATAATGACTATAATTGATTTTGGAATATTGAATGTGTATTACTAAAACTCTGCAATTTTGAGCTCATCAAACCACCTGAAATGTGCCTTGAACTAGCCACAATATATCATCCTATTAAAAAACATCATTCAGATTGGTAAGATATATAAAATTCATTTAAATAAACCGAGAGATATCTGATAAGATGACTCACTTGACCTTGAAGTCCAAACATCCAGACTTTAATCATTCTGTTATTTTATATCTCAGATACTCAAACCATACAGAATGAGGGATTATTTAGGTAACAATCCTGAAACTGTCCATAATGTAGATTTGAAAGCCCATTTGTCTTACAGTATTATGGTCATGCAGCCAACTTCAGCTGCAGATGGGGCGGCGCATCATTTAAGCTTCTTGAGCTAATAAAGTTCAAATGTATACTGGAGCCAAGGCGATCCCTCAATGTGTAAGTAGGAGTTTAGACATGAATTATGGTGTTGTTAAAAATCTGATTTTATCAGTGTTTTTCTCTGGAGATTTATTAGAAAAAGCTACTTCAAAAAGCCAATTCTGGTCCTGACTTGCATTAAGAAGGTAGATGCTAGCTGTGAAGAAAGAGAAGTCTGGGTTGGTGAGTTTGGTTATATGAGATGGCCACCTATATGTTTTGAAAATGAGTGGTGTTTAACCTAGTGGTTTGAAATGATGAGGGCGGTATGTGTAAGGTCTTAGACTCCAGCTATTAAACTAGATAAAGCCTTTCACTCCTTTAGAACAAAAAAGGGACCAACCCTAAAATAATTTTATTACCCCAATTAGGGATCTTGTATATACTATGCATGAGCGTTGGGTAAATGATGCCCTTCTTTGCTATAATTTACCCTCCATACAAAAAACTCCTAATCCCATTTTTTATTTTTTACCTTAGCAAAGCAGTATGTTCAGAAAGCAAACAGTTATGTTTTTTATTTTGAGATATTTCAAAAAGTAGTTCAACAATTTAAAATCCTATTTTAAATATAAAGTTCAACTAGAAGCACCTAAGATGTGAAACTATGATATCTGGGGTATCGCCAGGTGAAAATTTTACGCTAATTAATTCTAAGAAATTTTAAGTTAGACAAATATGGTATGTAATGTGAATTAAAGAGTCTGTAAGGTTGGATAACCTTGAAGCAAATTTAATGTTTCATAATGGGTTTCAAACTCTTTCTGAATAGGAATGAGAATCTAATTTAATTGCTTAAGTAGATTATCATATTGTACCATTTAGAATCCCATATAGGGTTTTTGAGAATAGCGATTGTTCCAATTTTGGACATTAGTGCTTATCTAAGACAACTCCCCACCTGCATTCCCCTAAAACCAGTAACCTGAATGCAGTAGAGATTTAGGATATTAATAACTAATTTTACAATAAGAATAGTATCCTAAAATTTCAATTTTTTAGTATTGATTAAACAAACAAATATTGTGCTTATAAGGATTATGGCTATGCAAAAAGCCTAATTGATAGCTATATTTGATGGAGAAAGTATGACGGAAGCTTCTGTTTAATTATTTTAAAAATAATGATTTAAAAATAAAATGTAAAAACTCACCTTCACCTTCATCAAATTAGAAAAACCAAAACCCCTCTCCCACATCTCGTGAGTTGATGCCAATAAGATAGAGCGTCTCCCAGCATTCTGTGGATACTGTTACTGATGTTCACCCACCTGCACTTACAACCCAGTTTTCTTTTGACTCCAATACTAACAGAATGGTTTGTCTAGAAGGAGTTTGCTCCAAGCTATATATTTTGTACATTAAATTTAAGGAGGGATATAGGACTCCTAAAATCGGCTATATATAAATGCATGCTGACCTGAATTTCCCTAAGAGGCTATATCTCCGCTTATAGTAACAAAAAAGGTACACGCTAAAGGATTGTATGGCCAGGGTCCTTTCATGGTGAATCAAAGCTGCTTCCCTTCGCGTCCTAGAGAATTATGACGCTTTAGCCTGAAGCTGTAAGGTGGCTAGTTTTAGTCCTTGGGTTTAACTTTGTGCGGCAATGCAAGCAGAGTGACAAGAGGGTTAGGAGGCAGTTGGTGGTGGGGCCAAGGATTTGGTGAGCCAGCGTAGGAAGTTTCCCCTTCTACCTTGTAGTGGAAGGTCCTGAGGGTGGTCAACGGCCTCCTTTGTGTGTTCTCCATATTCCAAATCTGAGTCCATTATGATTTCCTCCAACACTGCAAAGAGTTTTGCTTTGAGCTGTGTGGGTGGAGTAGGGATTGTTTAGGTGTTGCATCTACCACGGGCCAAACTTTTACCAGTCAGTGCTGGAGGGCTGATATATATAGGGAGTTGGTTATTGCGGTTGATTTCAGGTAGAGACTGATAAGGGTGGAGTAAAGCACTTAGTAGTGGTGGCTGATGTAGGGGGACTAGTGGGAGATACCTTGCGCTTGGATTGTGATGGTGTAGACATTAGTAGAATTAAAAGTTTCCTCACAGGAAGTGGGGCTTAGATGCAAATAAAGTATGAAACAACCATTAGGACTGCAGTCATAACCACTAGTTTAAAATTCAGGGGTCATATCCTGAATGGGTACCCTTGCGTGGGTTGTATATTGTCAAAGCAATGTAAGGTTCCAGGACCCAGCCATCAAGCTGTATAGGCCCTTTTACCTCTTCATAATTAAGAATTGTTCTAATACTAAGGCCCTCCCTCTTATCCAACTCACTAATCTAGGGCACACCCTAGATGAAAGATGGGTAGCAGCATTCCCAAACTGTTTTCCTTTACCAATTTTCATAAAATTCTTAAGTTAAAGAAATCACTTATAGAACTACAGAACAATACTTGAAAATCAACTAGTTCTGTACAGTTTTAAAATTACTATAAGTTTTTTGTTTAAAGGTTAAAACATTTTTAAATAATAGACGCCTGTAGGGGCGCCCTCAAATTGGTAAAATTTGATAGCTGGGGTGCCCCAGAAATAATTTTTTTGTAAAAATATTTTTGCACAAGTCTGATATCAAATGGAAAAGGTCCTAGAATTCATGTAAGTCAAGTTTAAAAATTGTTAAAGCGAATTTTGACATTTTAAAATAGGTATTTAACCCTTCCAAAAATTAAAGTCTTTTTGTATTAATTTAAAGTATACTATCAAAACGGGTCATGAAACTCCTATACAATATTTCAAGAAAACTTTTACTCCAATTTGGAGATCTTTTTTCATACAAGCCTCCCCTCCTACCAACCCTAAAGCTCAGCACCCTGATAGTGTTAGGGTGTTGATTATTTGTTACTTTTTCCATATTTAATTTTATTCCAAAACTTTTTTTCTAATTCTAAATAAAAATAGCAAATAATTGTGCTTCTAAATTATGACTATGGAAAAGGCTCACCTCTTAGCCCCAATAGATGGATAGGCTATGGCAGTATTTTATGTTCCACTTGTCACGAGTAGCAATATAAACCATAATGAGAACATCTCATTCTCTCTCTCACTATTTCAAGGAACCCAAAAAACCTCCCCTCAATTCCAATGAGTAGACTACAAAAGTAGAACGTCGCTTTGCAGTATGCAGCTATTGCTATTGGTGTTCAGGAACTTGAACATTAGCCCAGTTTTCTCTTAGCTCAATCTAGTCCTAATGTAGTGACACAAATCTCATAATGAAATTGTGAAAGGAAGAGAAAGTTTAGTGGTCAGTTGCTTTAAAAGAAGAATTTTTCTTTCCGCTAAAATGATTACTATACTCTCTCCCATAGAGTTAAAAAACCATTTTGGTTCACATGGAACCTTCTTTTAATAAGAAATCAATTCATTGCACAATTATCTCAAATGGTTCTTTAGGAATGGTTGCAAGCCATATAGACCCCGTGGATCCAGAAATATCCCCGTTTCACATCTCTACAGTTCACAATGTTAAAGAACAACACTAGCTAAACCCAGTGAATGAGGATCTTTTAGATGTAAGGCCCTTATTAGACCCTGAAGACATTAAATCCATTCCTATTTTATATTCTTGGGCAGCTGCTATGTTCATTCAGCTCATAAACAGGTACACTATGGTATGGAATAGTCTTAAGACTAAAAAAAGATCCCACCATTTGTTCCCTCTACGATGCAAATATATTTGATGACGCTTGTTTCTTATTCTTTGTTCATATTAAAGTAGGACAGCGCAAGTTAACAATATCTGCTTTTGTCACCACTGGGGCCACAGAGAAATAAACTGATTTTAAAGGCATGCAGGCGTTAGGTCTTTGTGTTACCTTATTCTACCTGTTGTGTGAGCATCTAGTAATCTCATGATCACACTTCCCTTATACAACCACTGTGTTTTATTACTCAAGTGTATAAAATTATGGCAAGCTTGTGACAATACTATAACTAATATACCCAATGATCTTGAGGTATTATGATGGAGCCACCTGTCTCTAAGCATTGACTTAGAGTGAAACATGCTATCTTTAACCTTTAATCCTCTTTTGGGAGAAATTTCTTTCCTTCCAACATTGATAAAAGGAAATTCCGTGGCAACAACGGTGGATACTCTTATTTCATTGTTTTGTTTGAGTTATATATTTAGACTCATATTCTCACAACTTTTAAGCCAGTTTTTGATGTAGATTGCGCTAATAGACTGTCAAGTCACTCAAAAAATTTTTAACAGAGTTTCTGATTGATGGTTGACATCATCAAAATAAAATTCCCCTATATCCTAACACAGCTGAATTATACCAGCTTTCTATACCTGGATTGATGATATGGCAAAGAAGGGGTGGATGATCAAAAAACCTCTCCCATGTCATCTTTAGTAGTCTTTGCGAAGAAATCTGATGACATTATGAGACCCTGTGTGGGTTACAGACATCTATATTTTTACAATTCCAGATCCATATCCCCTACCTCTTGAGATTACAAATACCCAGATTTGCAGAATCTAAAGATTTTTAAACTTAATTAATGAATACTTTCCGTTAATTTTGAAACAATTATGGCCAATAATGGCTGACAGCAATCCACACCCAGTAATGAGTATAATAGATAAGGTTATGCCTTTTAGATTGAAAATCTCCCCAGGATGTCTATCAGCTCCACATTGATCTTACCCCAGGAGATCACAAGTTCTCCTGCACAACTTTCATATGTGATGTTAATTTACTCTCTCAATGCAAGCAACGCGCAAAGATTTATTGGCTAAAAGTTCCAGATATGCATAAGGCTGCTTAGTCGAAGATCTGTCTAGATGTGAGTTTTACAAGAGAGAAGTGCAATTCTTTGGATATCTAGTATTGAAAGAAATTCATATTATTGCGCATCCAAAACTAGATGACATTTGCTCTTGATTACTCTTATGATGCAGAAGAATCTGTGTGTTTTTTAGGCCTGTTAATTCTTTAAAAAATGATTTTTCTAGCTATCTTAAAGCTTTCATCTTCCTTAAGCTCCCTCACTGTCAAAAATGCCCATTTGTTTTGACCTCAGAGTTTCAACAGGTTTTAAAACAATAAAGGAAGTTTTCACCACCATCTTGTTCTGCATTATGGTGATAAAATAAGACCTTTATTGTTGCTTGTAACGCCTCAGGTACTGCAGTTGGTGCCATCCTGTTACATGTGCATGAGGGGCAAGAACATCCTCTATCTTACTTTCAAGAAAATTTAGAATAACTGAGTGCACTTAGTCTATATATATTAAAAATTGAGTGATGTTGCTTGGTCTCTGATGCATTAGCAATATTTCTTACAAGGTGCTAAGCATATAGCAGAGGTGCACACTGGCCACAAAGCACTCACTTTTTATTAATTGCCACATAAGATGGCAAACCTATTAAACAGAACTAGTCAAAATCTCTTGAGTTTTAATTTTAAATATGCCATTGCCAAGAGATTCACACATAACTTGCCAAATACCCTTAACCACATTTCTTCAATAAGGCCAAATTTTATAAGCAATTATGAACTAAGTATGGTACTTCCCCATGAGCTAATAGTAGCACCAGTGGCACCTCTATTCCAGCCAACGTCACATTAGCTTTCTTCACTCCACGTCCCAAATCTAAACCCTACGTCTCCAAACCACCCAAAAAGCATTACAACGCCTCTGAACATGCTGGCGAATTAGGGCGAAGTGCATCTGCTCATTCCCCTCCACCAAAAAGGGTTGTCTATTGGATTATTGGCTGGTTTTTCAAGCAGCTAATGCCAAAGGTATTGACCTTATATCTAAAACCGTTGCAGGAAATGCCCCCTCTGGATAGTATATACAAAAAATAAATTTACTCTATTAATCTTATTTAAGGTGGGCTGACCTGGGGATAAAGCACCGATGAAGGGAAGTGAAGAAAATGGGAAAGGAGGATAAAACTTGGAAACATTCCATTCACGATGTATAATTGGCTAGGAACTCCATAGACCGCCTTTGCTATTCACTATCTCAGTTCAGGGCATTGGTGCGCAAAACCAACACAGTCATAATTGTCCCCTACCCAAAGCTCATTGACCAGGTTTTGAACTTGGGGAGGCAGTGGTAGAGGGTCCACATTTTACCATTGGGATATTCTCCCCAAATTTAATCAAAAATCTTAAGTATGGTTTACTCTGCCGTGTGTTCTCATGTCATAATGGAAAATCCTGATTGTCCCCCATGGGGCACCCAGGCGTGAAGAATTTATCAACCTAGAAAACGTGGGTATAATTGGAATAGCTTTACAAAGGACTTTACTGTTTGGTTAGAAGGTTGTTTAACATTAATTTCTCCAAATCTAACCAAATAAGCCAAATTAATATCTTAACACCCTCCAAAAAAGAAAAGAGCCATTGACTTTATTTCAGTAATTTCATTGTGGGGTTGGTAATAAACCATGGTATTGTTAAAGTCATGGTAGCAGTAGATCGCTTCACAAAGAGTGCCATGTGTGGGAATCCAGATAATTTTTGCTTGCAGGTGCCAATCTCCACTTGGTTCCACAAACGATATACTTATAAAAAGGATAAAAAACACCAATAAATAAAAAGCTGTTTTTATAAGTTTTTATTAGTGGCGGCGCGGGGTAAGAAAAACGAAGCCCTCTCAAATTTTTAACCTCTCAGTATTTAAACTTTATTGAGGATCAAAGGGAAATCAATGCTGAGTTTGAAATAGTGTAGTATGGTCCAAATTAGATAATATGGTTTTTGACATATCAGAGCTTGTAAAACTTGCTTCACTTTGGCAGAACGACTGATGGAAAGTTCTTTTTTAGCAAGACAAACCCGTGAGATAACAAATTTGGTATATTTCAGCCAATTCCCGTTAGAGAAAATTCCATGCACTTTGAGGGACCCCCAGCAAGCCTATAAAAGGGGGTGGTCCCCGCTTAGGTGTTTGAATTTGAACTAGACACGGCTTGGGGAGGAACTTTCAATGGACTCCTTTGTTCTGCTGCATGGTTGGGTCAATCTTACTGCCTGATCTCGCACTATTTTCCTGTGTAGTATTTGCAAAAGTGTTGCCCCAATTTGAGGGTTTTTACCAAGAACTGACCAGGGTCTTTTGGCCTATAATATAGTTATTATTGCTTAAAACGCTCTTATCCCAATTGCAAACTTTTAAATAACTGACATTTTCCCTTTCAGCCTATTTCGACCCTATATCATTCTTTTCTTGAAGCTGGGAGGGCAATTGTCTGACATCATTCCCTCAAGAATGTTGGGGGTAGATAAGGGCCATAGAAAGTGGTTATGTATCCAGTTAATGATAATACCTTTAACAAAGGTTTTTATGGAGTGCTCATTGCCTCTTTTATAGGTGATGGTGAAAGGACCTTCTAAATTGATCCAAGCTCACCATTTCTAGAAATATGCAGTTATGATAATACAGAACCAGGTCAGACACAAGGAATGTAGATAGGGGGTTTGGAGCTCATTGGCAGCCTGCCCTTCTTTAGTCACCGTTTTAGCTAAATTGGATATAGCCTCAGATTGAAACAGGATGATACACTGATACATCTTCTCATGGCTTTCTCAGGTTCCTCAGCTCTAAAGGAAAATATGTCTTTACCTAAAAGGGCAGTTAAACCTGATTTTCACCCATATAGCATAAAATGAGGACTTTTTCAAGATCTGGTGATAACTAATACTTTAGGACTTAAGAGCACTGTGTAGGAAATTATTCCAATTAAGTGGATCAGAGGAGGCCATTTTTCGTAGAATGGAGACCAAGTTTCCATTTGCCTTCTCCACAGTCCCATTGGTAGAGGGATTATATGGAACTGAGAAAAGTTATTGGGCTCCTATGGAAGTAACCAGGATTTTTATACTCTGGAGGTGAAGTTCTTACTTTTATCACAAAGTAGAAGTTGGGGATAGCCATGACTAGTGAAAATAAGTTGATGTAAAAACGTGGCTGTGGCCATGGCCGTTTGGGCAGGGAGAGCAACAGCTTCAACCCACTTAGTAAAGTGAGTCAGTGACTACTAGGATAAATTTGTTTCCACCAGTAGTCTGTGGGAGGAGACCTGCTACGTCTAGGCTGATAGTGTAAGACGGTTGTTGAGGGGTAGTTGGTTGATATTGGTATCTAGTCTTCAAACTGGATTCCTTCTTACACGTGAGGCAGGCATCCAAAGCTTTGACAATAGTTTCCATAATTCCTTCCCAACAGTAAAAATTCTTAATCCACTTATAGGTTTTCTTTGCTCCTCCATGACCTAGGGTGGAGTGAGCTTCTATGATAGCAGGTACCTCTGAGGGCCAAAGGTAAGGAAGCCATTTTTTCCCACCTGCCTGTACAATTTTCCACTCTCCACTTTGGTGTTGCGGGAGTGTCTGGCTAACATTTTCTGTGCGGTCTCCTCCTCATCCTCCCAGTCTTTGGGGGTCATTAAGAGGTCATATAACCTCTCCGCCTCACTATTAACCAAGTGAAGAACTGGCAGCTGAGTTAACCCAGCAACATTCATGTGAAGGGTCCAGAACGGTGTTCAATATTCATATCATGATGTATAAGCTTTAGAACCCAGCGAGCTAACCGGCCAGTAGGATCCTTCATTTTCTGTAACCATTTAAATGAAGCATAGCCCATAACCACAGTGAAGTTTAACCCATACAGAAAAAAGCGGCAGTGCTTTACAACTAATGGAATGGTAAGGCGCTTTTTCTCCATTACGCTGTAGTTGCTTTCCGCCTTTTACAGCCTCTTACTGACATAGGATAAAAGATGATCTACAGCGTTTTCATTGAATTGGGTTAATATGGCCTTAACAGCATATTTCAAGGCGTTGGTAAACAAAATAGATGGTTTTCCATTTCAGGATGCCTCAGGATAGGATGTTGTTGTAGCTGTTGCTTCACTGTCTCAAAAGCGGCCTTTTGTTCAGCACCCCAATGAAAAGGGTTATTATTGGTCAAAAGGCGGAGAAGGGGCTCTCTGAGCTGGACAAACTTAAGGATGAACTGATGGTAATACCCCATCATCCCTAGGAATGACTGAATATACCATAAATTTTTCAAAGATGAATTTTTTTTGAGATGGCTTTGACCTTATCTTGTATGGGTTGGATTCCCTCTGGAGAAATGGAGTGTCCAAGGAAATCCAATTTCCTTTGGAAAAAGTACATTTTGAGGGTTTTAACATGATATTTGAATCATGTAAGCGTTGAAGCACCCCCTTCAAGTGATCAAAATTCTCATTAAATGTTTTGAGAAATTCTTAATGTCATCAAGATAGATGATGACACAATTTAACTTTAAATCCTGCAAGATTTGATCCATAGCGCGATGGAAAGTTTCAGGTGCTTTGAACAACCCTTGATGTAATCGAATGGTTGGAAGAGACCCTCACTGCAAATAAGAGCATGTATCTCCTGGTCTTGGGGAGAAAGGTCCATTTTCCAATAGCTGCTAGCCAATTCCATGGCGGATAAGAAGTTAGATCTGAAGAGTTGTTCCAGGGTGTCATCAATGCGGGGATAGGATAGCTATCCTTTTTTGTGAGGTTATTTGATTTTGTGGTAGTCCATGACCATCTGATGTCCTCCATACTTCTTTTTAAATTAGCAAAATGGGTAAAGGCCAAGGGATTTATGAAGGAACTAGTAACCTAGCGTCTAGTAACTACTGGAGCTCCGTCCTAACCTTCTGTTCTTCCATTTTTAGCTTGCGGTAAGGTTTGGACCTAATAGGATGGGCATCACTCACATCAATGGAGTTGCTCCAGTCCTTCATGTGGCCATAGTCAGTATCTGACTTCGAGAATATGTCGCTATATCCTTCTAGTAAAGTATGGACTTTTTCCAGCACATCTTGGGTCATCTCATCCGAGATATGGACTTTAGGTAAGATACATACCAGGCTATCCATGGGCAGGCCCAAATCTGTCATAGAGCTAATGAAGTGGATACTGTCAATGTCCTCTATGGGGACCAATAAGTCTCTGCCAATCTCCTGAGGTCTCTTATAAGCATGTCCTTGCCGGTGAGGTTCCCTAACAGAATAGAAATAAACCTCTGGTAGGCTGGGTATAGTATCCCAGGAAATATCTGAGGCTCCAAGGGGCTAAGCCCTCAAGACTTATGAGATACAAAAAGCAGTAGTTTGGGATTTAGAGCTTGATCTTTGTGCCAACCACTCGTTGTTCACCAGACTTAATCAAGACCTCGTCTGCAGCATAGAAAGAGATAACGTCTCTAGCATCCACTGAATTGGGCAATTTTATTATGTTACGCCTGGAGGTGGAATAATGCAAAGTCATAGCGGAAAAAGGGTATTCAACCAGACAAGAGTATTCGTTCTTGCTGGTATCTTTATTGGTAAGAATAAAGGGACTTTATAATTGAGTGACTAGAGGAAACCTTGCTTCATGTTAATACCGCCATATTCAATCATAAAATTGGGTATCAATGAGCATACATAGGTGTTGTTTTCCAAGGCCAACGCTTGGGCTGATAAGATAAGCTTCCCAATGTGAATGGGAAGGGAAGAGTATGTCCCAATGGCACAGGTGTTTTTTGGGCCTGCAGTTCAAAATTCTTAGTTGTACTCCAAGTCATGTGCCATCTTTATATTTTTGATGAGCTTAGTAAATATTATATTAACTGGGGCCAGTATCCAGAATGGTCATTACCTGGACTTTTTGAATGACCACTTCCACCTTAGTGAGTGGTTCTCTAAAGTTAGAAGATAGAGCTAAGACATCCTTGAGCCGGAAAGTGAAGGATAGTTTATGAGCAGTCTCAGAGTATTTATCCAGGATGGATTTCATGGTATGTACCCGCTGAAGAGGTCAAATCAAGCCAGCTATGAACTGATTGACATCGTTGGTAGTGTCAATAACTTTGGACACCCTAGAAATTGCTGAGGTACGTTTTCTCAGGAATGGTGGTCTCATCTACTCCCTCAGCGTTCAGTTGATCATGGACCTTCACTTCCGCGGGTGCTCCCAATATGTAGTAACCAACATCATTGTAATCCACCTCAGATTCATCCCCAAGGTTTTTGCAACAGCTGGCTGTTGCAATTGAGGTAGAGGAGACGGGCACATGAGGTTGTGTAGCTATCTTCTGACCATATGCCTTTTTGGCAATCCCTTTATTGTCTCAGGGGTTACACTTAGGGCGTACAACTACCAGCTTGGCTGGAAGGGAAGACACATTGGCTTTATTAAGTTGTGCGGGATTATAGTATAAACTACATTACAGGTCTCAGATCTACAGGAGGGAATGATATCTGCTTTAAACCGCACTGAAGGATCAAGTTTCACAGGGTGAATAGGCAAAGGTGGACTCACCCCCAACTGTTCTGCATGAGAAAGCTCCTCAACAGTTAGAACTGAATGTTTCACCTCAGCTTCATTCGTTGTTGCACATGAACGGAAATTGGCAATGTATAACAGAGCCTCTTTTATGTTGCAGATGATTTTAAAGTGGCATTTCACTGAAATGATATATTAGTCTAGAGAGGGTTGGGAAGTTAACCCAGTTAGCATGGCTGAGATGGCATCATCAAGTGTTAGCATGTTAGACATTGACAACCTCTGCACAGTGAGGTAAACCACTCAGCAAAGGCAGCGGTTAGTTCACCTTTATATATAGTAAGGCGCATAAAAACATGTTTTTCTCAGTTTAGACTATGCTTTGAACCCGATTCAGCCAAAAGAGCCTCCTTAAACTCTGCCTAAGTGTGCAGAGCGTCCATATAAGGGCCTATCATCTCTTGTGCCAAGCGGCTTAAGCAAGGATTATGTGTTTAAATTTTTCTTATCAGTCGCGCCTTGCATGGTAGATTCATAAACATACACAAATGAAGAAATGATCCCTTCAACGGAAGTGAACTTGGTTCAATAAGAGTTTTTAATGGGCGCTATTCACGCTCTTTTTTTTTTAGTACTAGATGGTCCCAACCCAAAATCTATTCACGCTCTTTAAAAAGGATAAAGCTCTTGCTAGTTCCTTTTCAAAGCAACTATTCTTGATTCATTTTTAAAGGAAAAAGGTTGGATTGTTACTCAATTTGAAAGCCTCCATTTTTAATATGTCTTTTGTGGTGTACAGGGTCCCCTGTAGTAAGCACCACTTTGTGGGAATCAGTCAATTGTTGCGCTCTGGTGCTGATCTTCACTGGATTCCACAAATGATTTACTTATATAAAGTATAAAAGCACTAATATATGAAAAGGTGGTTTTTATATGTTTTTATTAGTGGCGGCACAGGGCAAGAAAAATGAAACCTCTAAATTTCTTACCACTCAGTATTTAAACAGTATTGAGGGTTGAATGGAAATCAATGCTAAGTTTAGAAATAGCGTGGTATGGTCCAAATTATGGAACATGGAAATTTGACCTACTAGAGCTCGTAAAACTCGTTTTACTTTGGTAGAACAACTGATGGAAAGTTCTTTTTAGCAAAACGAACCCATGAGGTAGTAATTTGATATTTTTGGCCATAATCAGCTAGAAAAAAATAATTGCAACTTGAGGGAACCCAACCAAGCCTATAAAAGGGGGTGGTCCCCACTTAGGTGTTTGATTTGAACTAGACATTATTTGGGTAGAAACCTTCAATAAACTCCCCTTGTTCTGCTGCGTGGTTGGGGCAATCTTACTGCTCGACATCATGCTATTTGCCTGTGTAGTATCTTCAAAAGTGTTACCCCAATTTGAGGGTTTTTACCAAGAACTGGCCAGGGTCTTTTGGCTGATAATATTGTTATTATTGCTTAAAGCGCTCTTATCCCAATTACAAACTTGTAATTGTCCAACGTTTCCAACTTTTGGTCTATTTTGACCCAAAACATTCTTTACTTTTTATCTGGGAGGGCAATTGTCCAACATCATGTTTTTCACCTGAATGACAACCACTACAGTTAAAGATATGGCGCATTTGTTTGTATTCCACATCTTTTCATTGTTAAAATTGTCATAGGAAGTAACTAGTGATAGAGGGAGAAACTTTGGCATTAACGCTTATATCTAATATTCTGGTTGCACAGGTAAATTATCACTGGGCAATGGACTGATGATATGAAGATAGCCAATCCTTTAAAATAATAATGATTTACAAAATATGGAGCTATCGCCCAACTGACTCTTTTAGTATATATTTTAAATGCAGAATACCTCTGCTAACTTTCTCCCTTCTTCCAACTCAAAAATTTCCTCTTTCTCATTCTCACACTTAACCCTTAGTCCTCAGTATTCCAAGTTGGTTTTCACCATTCTGCTTAGTAATTCTATAATTGTACAATTCTAGGGGTTTTTTCTATCATCGAGGCTTCAGTGGAACTCCCTCAATTTGCCAAACTATTATTACTTTGATCAATTCTCTTTACATCAACATAATCTTCTGCTCAATCTTGAGTAACACCTAAACACATAAATATGATCTCCAGATATAAGGCTTATTGTCCAGTCATATCAATTTATCAATATTACCCCCTTCTTGTCCAGATGTTTAGCTCCTATTGCTTGTATGCTTTGAGCAACTTTGCATGAACTCTGTTGATAATCCATCCACCCTTGGGTTTCTTAATAGTGTATGAATCAACACCAGTCTTCTTAATTTACATTAATATGGTTAGGTCCAGATATTAGCAAGCTTGTTCTTCCTTCTAAATTCATGGTGGTCGTGGAATAAAGACATAATCTTTACAGAAAAGTGTGGGAATCTGCTACGTCTATTTTGGTTAGCCACCTGACCACAAAACTTTTTAGCCAAGCTAAAAGAATAAGCTTCTAATTGTAGTTTTATCAGCAGGTTTATTAAATTGGTCAAAAATGCTGCAGTTCTACTCCACCAGTATCCTCAATACATGAGTACAGCAGAGCGGGAAAAGTTCAGATGTCTACCATAGAGCAATTAGAGAGGACTCTTTCCAGTTGATAGGTGGTATCTGATATTATATGCAAAGATGGAAGTGGATAAGAGGGTACTCCATTCAGAGGGCCGAACTTTTATAAGTTTGCAGAGAATGTTTACAAATTTTTCGTTGACCTATTCCACCATTACGTTAGATTCAGGGTGGTAGAGAGTGTAGTCAAGATCCCGCGGACTGCAGTCAGTTCATTCAACTTGGGCAGGATATTCAACGTGAAAATGGTTGGGTTGTCCATGAGGATAAATTGCGGACAGCCATGTAGTTGTATGACACACTCTGTGAGCTTGGCGGTTTTGAAAGTCCCTAAATCATTGTTTGCTCTTGCTTCTACCCATCATGTCAAATGGTCAATTGCTACTATTATATACTTGGAGCGGTTCAATCCAGTTGGCAGAGGCCCCACCACATCAAGAGAAACAGTATGCCATGCAAACTGGGGGCTTAACCAGCTGGTAGGTGGTCTTAGGTGGAAAGGTTTTTTCACTTGGCACTGGTGATAAAAACTAACCGTCTCAAGCACTTCATAATGCAAGCTATCCCAATAGTAGTGGGGTTACAATAACTCTACATTTTCTGCAACCCTCCATGCCCTATCGCCCTATGTGAATCCCAGATAATCGCTTAATTGGCAGGGGGTTTTGGGAAACTCAGAGTCACTTCTCCAATTTCCTTATACAGTTCCCCATTGCACAAGAAGTTATCTCATCTAAGCCCATCTAAAACCTTGATCACATGTGGCAGTTCGTCGTGATATTTTCCCACTACCATCTTCTCATACATGATGTCAGCCAAATCCGCCATAATGCAACAGTTGGTAACCATTAGAGAATGTATGCTTTCTGATGTTTTGTCCCCAGCAGGTGTACTATCTTTAAGTCGTATGCTTAGAGCTTCAATGCCCATTGTGCAAGCCGTCCTTAAGGTTCATAGATATTCTGCAGCCAACGCAAGGATGCATGATCTGTTACCACCTGGAATTTCACCTCGTGGTGTATACCTGGAACTGTTTATATGCATATATTACCGCTGAGCACTCCCACTCAGTCATAGTGTAATTTCATTCATGATAGTTTAAACTTTGGCTACAAAACGTGACAGGGTGCTCCACACCATCATCCTTCTGGGACAACACATCTATACAGCAGAAAATGATACTTTTGTTTGCACTATAAATTCCTTTTGAAATTAGGATAAAGTAACACTGACGTGCTCGCCAACACAGTCCACAAGACATCAAAAGCGTTTTGGCATTGGTCAGTCCAGTCAAAGGTGGCGTTCATCAAAAGCTCAATGAGAAGTGCCCCAATACAATTGAAGTTAGGAATGAACCGCCTTTAGTAGCTGACCATCCCCAAAAACACTTGGATATCTCACTTATTGCCTGTCTGGAGTCATCTTACTTATAGCTTCCACCTTCGCCAGCTGAGGGTTAAGCCCTTTGGAGTCTACCACAAAACTGAGATATTCCAATTGTTCCTTAAAAATTACACATCTGGGGCTTGATATTGATGTTAGCGTCAGAAAGATGGCGGAACACTTGTTCCAGATGGTACAGATGTTCCTTGAATGTCTTAGAGAACACATTAATATTGTCAAGGTAGACTAAAACATAGGACAGCTTCAAATCGCCTAATATCGTGTCCATGGCCTGATGGAACGTAGTCAGGGCATTAACTAACCTTTGGCGCATATGCATAGGTTGTAATAACCCCTTTAATGTGATTATAGTTGATTTTTCTTGTTCCGCCACTAGCAACCTAATCTGCCAATACCCTAATATCAAATCCATGGCAGAAAGTAGTTAGCCCCTCCCAGCCGATCTAAGTGTTGTCAATCCACGGGAGAGGATAGGAATCTTTCTTAGTAACGCTATTAAGCTTCTTATAGCTGATGACCACCTTGTTGGTGCAATCTTTTTCTTAATAATTAACACCAGCGATGCCCATGGACTCTTAGATGTCTTTAACATTCTCTGTTTGATTAGTTGGTCTACCTCATTGGAGACAACTTCCTCTGCAGCTTTTGAGCGCTAAATAGGACGTGACTGAATGGGGGGTGATCGCCTGTGTCCACCCATTGCACAACCCCCACACATCCAAAATTGTAGTCAGTGGATGCAAAAGTCTTTGGTATTTTCAAACAGGGCCATCGCCTTATCTTTCTGTTCCTCCAATAGCCCAGTTAGCACTTCCCGCGGAAACACTGTCATTACAACACATGGGATTTTATTGGTAGATCAAGGTCCTCCCAGGAACTAAAGTTGTAATTATGATGAACCTAGTCAACGGGGATCAAGTGTAAATAAGCCACTCTTGGTGTCTTTGGACCATCATGGACTCCTTCTGAAGGTTCACTATTATACTTTCACTTCCTCATGCCCTGGTAGCAGTAACCCGGAGCCACATGAGGTTTGAGCCAAGATTGCTGGTAGGTCCCCATAATCTTCCCATATAAGCCTTCAGAAATGTCTATTTCACGCTCCGTCCCTAATATGACCTGATGCCCAGAAGGTATGCTTATAGAACTTGCAGCCTGTAGCGGAATACTGTTGTACTTGTAGATCTGGTTATGGAGGGCTCTGGTCCTCCGCTTCATCTGCTGATATCAAACAGGGATCACCCCATTACTATATGCCAGATTGATATGACTGGAACAGATAGGATCCATTGACTCCACTGGAGGTAAAGTAGATGGGGATCTGTTGTCCCAAGGTGCAATTTTTATTCCTTCATTTTGACCAATGATAAAATCTCCGCATTAACGCAGCTCCAATCAACATGTTATAGTTATTATTAGGCAGGACCTCCATGAGGGCAGAAGCCCTGACTGAGCTGAACCTCATTATCAACGCGCTGTAAGCTCCCTCAGATACAGTGCTCTGTATCCCAGAAGTCCCATACACTACTCAGTGTTCCACATCAGGCTTCAGTGGAAGCTTATCCACAAGCTTGGGGGATTATATTGACTGGTGCACCAGTATCTATAATAGCTCGGATTTTTGTGTTCTGAACAAAAATAACACAGCAGGTACACTCCAAATAAGAAGAACCATTTGTGTTTATTACATGAACATCCAAAAGCTTTTTGTTATCATGAAAAGTGACAATACCAGCACCGACATGGGGGTACTCCTGAAAAATCTTTTAATGATGGAATTAAAACGTTTACCCTTATCAGGGAGGCGCCGTGTGGTGAGGGTCCAACTTCACTTGTTCCTTTTTGTTCAAGAATTTCCATGAATTCAACTTTTGCACATCTCAAGGGAACTCAGAGCCTGAAGGGTTAAGGTTGCTCTCTTGAATCAAGTCTGAGATATTGTGAGGAAGTTGTTCTTATAATAAGTCGTCAGGGCTGGTACCAGGCCTGACGCAACGAAACTACTGGAAATTGTCAGGGACAAATAATTTTGTGTTAGCGGAAGTAGAGCGTCCCATCTTTACACCACTAAAGCTTTTCCCTGTCCATTAAGGACAGTTGGTACTGCATGAACCTCCAGGTTATTAAAGCAGTTAGCTTCATAGTGGCCTTTTTGGCTGCATGATAAATAAGCATTCATAAATGGCTCCCATCTATGGATCACGCCCAAAGGTCTAGGTCGAAGTTAAATGAAGAATTTTTAACTAGGCAAGGGATGAGCTGAATGTGTATCAGAAGAGGTCGGAAGGAAACTGCTGGCATATTAAGTGGGTGAGTATTGCTAAACAGATTATAACTGCGTTGCTGCAGTCCATTTCCTGATGAGGATGCGGCAGCGCTTACAGGGTTTTTTGGTCCACATTATGAGCACTGAATGTGTAAGAGAGATGGCTTAAAGTGTTACTTATTTGTAGAAGCTCCGTGTCTACTTGAAGAATGTGAGTCATAGCATTATATAGTTCCCAATATAGGATTTACCGCCGCCTTCATTGCTATGCCCACATCCTCATTGGCTAATATATTTGCTCCAAGTAACACATGAGCTTCTGACATGAATCTCTCTGAAATCTCCGGAGGTACTCGTTCTTTTGAAACTGTATTTTCAGTAATTAAGCTTTGTTCTGCGCCATCTCACCACATCCTCAAACAGATGGAGCACCGTCTTCTCCACCTTATAATACATTATAGCACTGTTTTTAAGTAGCATGTGGCCTATCAGCGCTCTCAACGTCCAGAGCGGATAACAAAAGTTTAGCTTCACACCAAGCCAATACTCCTTCCATGGAGAATTTGAATTATTTGAAAAATCCATGCATGTTTCCATCACAACTGAAATGCAGCATCTTCTCAATTTGGACAAAAACACCCAGCTCCGTGCTTTAAGCTTGGGATACAGATATGGTAGGCTCATATAAGCCAAAAGGAAACATCCCTTGTGGGCAAGAATAGGGTCATGAGGATGGATTGAATCTGCAATATTGTATCATTAAGAGGTTAGATTGTGGGGAGGGACTGCTGAAGCCCCTGGGGATAATCACTGGCTGATCCATAGTATTCCTCACTGGACTTGCTGCTGACTGCATCCCTACCTCCTTCACTAGTCTGTTCAACAAAAATTTTATTGAATATCTGCTCTTCTTTGACCAAATAGCACCAACACCGCCCATCTCTCACCCCTGTCAAAGTTCTTTAAATTCAATCTGTAATTCACAGCAGAATTCCCACTCTGTGTCCAGTTTACGCTCCACTTCTTGAAGCCATAAGAGGACATACACCAATATGCCATGCACTCTTGCATTCTGCCATCCGGTGTCATGCACTTGTCAGTTCACCTCATCCACTTGATAGACTAGAACGGCTTGTTTCTGCGCCAACTCCTCATTGGACCATTAAAGGTTATCAAAGCGCACTCAAATATCATTGTAATCCACCGTCTCAATGAACAGAAGAGTAATGGCTCAGCCCTAAGCCACCTGACTGGCGCTCTCCAACTGATTGATCCGGCTTAGCAATTGGCTATACTATTAGGACGCCATGAAAGAGCTGGTGAATGGTCAACCATCCTCTGGTTACCCCACTCAGGTTGAAGTTTACTGAATTTAATTGTCACGTGTCAGCGTGATCAGTCATCTGCCGCTCTAACAGTGTAGACCAGTCCTTAGTCCAAGCCACTTCAGTTTTAATTTCTTCCGCCCACTCAGCCATTTTCACCATAATGCACTCAGTGTTACTACCCTGTGCGTTGACGTCCTGGATCCATTAACCAGAAAGGCTGCGCCAGTCTAACAATTCTCCTATTAATCAATGTAACTCATGATTAAAAAATAGAACTAATTCATCTAAGAGATGGTGGACATCCACAACATGACTGTCTACGTGCACTAGCATCCCTTGGATCTTCAAGAAAGAGTGGTTGAGGAGGTCAAATAAGAGGCAAGTGTCATTTAGTTGTGCTTGGACAAAATGCATGATATCACCAATCTCAATGTTATGTCAAGCTAACACATGAGTAGTTGGTGAATTTAAGGCTAAATATATGCAACCAGATATTCCTTAGCTCCATAGGAGCTTAGCTGGTGAGACAACCCCATTTTGGTAACATTGAGATAAGACATATACAATTCATAACGGAGTTCTTGGTCACATTGATTATAAAACAGACTCAAAGCATGTCACCCACATCTTCTTTGTAGAGGTGGTAACCCTGCAAGAGCCATTTCATGATACCCTTCAGTTGCTGAGGGGTGACGTTTGTGGACCTACCATTTTATTTTGACTTTAGCATGGGACAAGCTGCTAACTGAAGTTCAAATCTGGTGCCCTCATATCCTGGCTCCACCACCGTAATTAGTGCCAGCTCCTCATTAAATGTCTCCATTGGTTCCCATAGTATTGGTCAGGAAACCCAATCAAATTCTGAAATAAAAGTGGGGCTCGTCATGATGCCATAGTTGCCGTTGTACTACAGTTGTCTTGTTGCCCATTGTTGTGAGTGTCAGATTCTGGTGGTTGACCCTGAAATAAACCCTTAAACAACTATCAGATTAAGCTGATTATCCTTCCAATGCTTGAGTTAATACTCCAATTTTCTACCTTAAAGCCCATTGCAACTACAAGGCTTGGGCCAATTCTATCAATGTCAATTTAATTTAAAAAGTCTATCAGAAGCTTGGCCCATATACACAACCAGTTTTATGGCCAATTAGCACTACACCTAAAACTTGGCAGTAGTTCCTAAATGTTACAAACAATTTTGAACACTCCACATCAGAAATCATTTGGGATTGAACCAAAAATAACATCTAAAAGTCTCATGGACTGAATGACATTTTATTGTAATCAAATTTCCACCATAGGGCGAAATTCATATGTCAATCCACATAATTGGCATGATAGCACTTGCACATGGACTGCCCATTAGGGAGTACCTAGTGCTATCAAGAGAGAGGCATGTCGACATCCTGATTAGGGTATGTCATCTATTTAGATAAAAGCAGCAATTTTATATATGTATTTCATTAGCAGTATGACGAAACTCAAATAAAGAAGATCCTAGGATAGTTTTTTTATGTATTTTTATTGCAATTTTTGTCCCTGAAAAACTCCCAATTTTGAGAGTATTTTGCCATCAATAAACCTAGCAAAAGGTCTCAGTTGTATATGTTCAAGGGCTAAACTGAGGTGGTAAAATAATCTGTTGAAATTATGTGCTTGAATGTGGCCAGGAGATGCCCTAGAGATATAAATACCGGCGCCTGGACTAATGACTAATAAACAAATATATGCCATCTAATAAAAGGTATCTTTTTATTTCTTTCCTGGAGTTATCTGAATCCTAACTTTGGAGAAGTGTCAACAAGCTGGAAGTGCCAAATCCACAGATTGTCTCAAAGCCTGCTTTGGAAGAAGTTCTTGGTTACATTGGGGAAAATAAGCTCAAATTGACTAGAAGAGTTGGGGCTATTTAATACGCCTAGTGAGTTTCTAGTTGGTGAAAATACCATACGCTACTGGCAAAGTTGATGATCATTTAACAGAACTTTGTACAAATAAGTGTGTAGGTTATTAATAAAAAGCGAGTGATCCTCAGAACTTCACAACTGGTGCTTACTCAAAATGGTGACACTCTCAGAAATGGATTATCATAACCAATTCCTGGCAGATTTGGCCAGATGAGAAAGCGACAATGAGATGGAGACTAGCAACAAGGAAATCTTGGATTATTTTAATAACAGCCTCCAAGGCTCTGAAGTGGATAACTCCTTTTACTTTGATCATATCACAGTGAGGGGAGCCCAAGAAGATACAACAAGCCCAATTGATCTTACATCTGAAGCATAAAAGCTACGCTTGAAACCCTATATCAGGGTTTTAGAATTGGTACTTCAAATTGATCCCTACTTTGGCCTGTTCTAATAACTTAAGGATCAGGCGCTCAAGATGGAGATATACATGAAATAATTTGACGCAACCATGGCATCTCTTGCCAAACGTCTCACAGACAGTCAAGAAACTAATGAATTCCTGATTAACTTTTTTTAAACCATCAATTAAGCATACCCAGCGAATCATTCTAGATAAAATCTGGAAATCACGTAAATCTACTGTGTGCAAGAGGAGAAACAATCTTCCCAAAATGCTCTACTGGAAAAACTAAATTCCAGTTCTTCTGAAGTCCAGAAAGCAATTATGGATAATATGGGAATTGCCAATGAATCTCATGGGAGATTAAACACCCTCGAGGAGCTTTTGAATGAAGGAGTCCCAAAAATAGCCACAGATGTTCTTTCTCACCATGGGGTATTACATGAATGGGTACAAATTATGAATAACAGCTAAAAAACTGGAAATACATTCAGATTTCCTATTATCTCAGTCAGAACGACTTACCATACATGCCTTTTCATGCTAAAGAAATCACCTGGAGTTAAATGTAAAGCATGATGATTTCAAGAATTATGTTTGGGCTGAATTGGATATGTAAACAAAAGCATCAAAGACCTGGTAGCGAAACCAGCCATCCCAAATAAGTATGAAGAGGATGTCCAGATCAAAGAGGAATTTTTAAAAATTTGGACTAAGGTGTTGAGATTGCAGGCCAGAAATACTGAATTACTCAATAGATTGGGTACTTAGAAATGCAATTATCACCTGAAAATTCCTGAGTAAACAGTATGACTAAAGACATTAAAAGCAATTAAGCTTTATTCAAAGAAGAGTATGATGACCTTATAAAAATTTGAAACCCTTAAAAAGCAAAGCTGCCAGTGCTTACCCAGCTTTGACAAAAGACTAAATAGGAAAAAGCTTTGCTTATTTGGCCAAAAAACAGTTTGAGAAACAACTAAGGGCTGAATTCAAGCAACAGAATCCAGTAGTTTGAAGCTAATCAAGAAATTGAATCATCAGAAATTGACACCAATGCAGAAATTAATATTTGAACATCCTTTATATGCCTAGAGTTCTGGCATTAATCCCAACTCCAGATACTCCCCTATGGGAAAGAGGGCCAATTATGAATAATGACACACCAAGACGTTCAAGAATAAATACAACCCCCATGCCCAAAAAAGGGCAAAATGACTTTAAAACATTTAATTTACCAAAGTTTGATAAAGATGGGAACGCTCACTAATTCCTCAAGCTACTTGAAAAAGCAATGAGTGGAGCATAAAACCATGCAAAAGAATCCGCACTGATCAACTCACTTGACGCCCATAGCTGTGACCTCGTTATGCCCTATTTGGGCGACAATTGGTCCAATATGGATGTCAAAATTGCAGTGACCAAAAAGTTTGGATGGCCTGAAAGATTAGAAACCCGAAAAATAGAGCTTCTTAATATTAAATTTAAGCAAAATGAGACTATTAAAGACTTTGCAGACAGATTTTTCATTAGGCACAATTTCTGCATGTGTTTAATGCAATAGATAAGTATGACGCTAAGATTGCAATGAGATATGCAATTATGCCCTTCTGTGAACTGCACATAGTCATGATACCTGCATTCAATGGAAGCTTGGAAATTCAAGAGCTTACCAATTAATTGAGAGATGTTCCCATAATATTGATACCCCTAATCAGCCCAAGGATCAGCAAAAATACTGATTTTTGGGCCCAAAAAGCAACACTATGTCCATTAGGGAAAAAATTTTCAACCCATGAACCAAAAATTTTAGCAGAAGCAGCAAACAGGACCGATTACAGCCATAAATATGGTCAAAAGGGGCAATTTGTTAACCAATGCTACAGACGGTCCAACAAAAAGACTGGGGTCAACTTTTTTCTAGAAATCAACATCAACAGTGAGGAGAGGAAAGAGTAGGTGGAGTAGAAGCGGAATTCTCTAACTCCACTGATTTTCAAACCATTCCACCTGGTCCTGGAGAGCTCTTCAGGGCCAAAGATGTCACCGAAGATAACCTCCATTATATTGTAGCCAATGATGTCATGATTTTACTACTTAGGACACAGCAAAAGCAACTAAACCCTTGAAAATTACCAAAGGAGCCCGAGCAGAAGTATAAGAACCTTATACTAAGCAGATTATTGATCAGGGTTTAGACCTCCAACCCAGATGTTTAACTAACCTACCTAAGCTTAACAACGTTCAAGTAGCTATTCCCATGAAGACTTTAGCAGATAACTTTCCAGATATTTGCTCAAGTCTGAAATCACACCTGTAATTGGGCAGCAATAACAGCATTCATACAATTTTTATACTTTGAAAATGACACTGAATGTACTTAGGTGGACATAGCAGTAAACAAGGTGCAACTTTAGGTCATTGTTGATAGTAGTGCTCCTATCAATATAGTCAGCACAAAGCTGAGTTAAAAATTATAAATTGCGCCCAATGTTGCCCACTGTCAGGAATATGGAACAGCTAGAGCGCAAACAACTAAATCGCTGGATGCATACAAAACCATACCTCTCAGATTCAGATCTATTGTAGGTACAGCACCTGCCATAGTGCTGCCAAATAAGAACTATTATATCCTAATTGGGACTGATTTCCTAAGAATATTAGGAGTTTTACCAATCATAAGGAATATACTCTCAACATTCTTGGCCAGGCTATTCCACTTTACTATAACTGGAATAGGGCAGTTGAGAAAAAAACCCAGCCTATTCATAAAACTGGCCTACAAAGATGGAGTCGTCCCAATTGAGTATTTAAAGCATGGTCAAAGATAAAACCACTGCCCACACAGATTGTGAGCCAAATGGCATTATACTTCTATTAAATCAGACCATCACTATACCATCAAAAGAACAAGTAATTGGCCCAACTGGACTAAAAACTAATATCCCAGAAAAATTTTATGGGGAATTATATCAACCATGGTCTAAACCTCGATTTGAACCAAACATTGCCCATGGTATTATCATTCCTGGCCATGGAGAAATACACATATTGTGTGCAAACCTAAAAATTGGCTCATCTCCATCAAGCGACATCAAACAATTGTATTTCTGCATCTGTTCCCTACCCTAGAAATTCAATCAATTCATGAGTTTGGAACTTTTGTTGAACTAGGGCTCCCCAAAAAAACTTACATAGCATAAGTAATGTTGTCCCTATGGTCAATTTAAGCAACCTTACTAACTCTGAGAAAAGCCAAGCTCAGTATTTATTCTCTAAATATCAGGAAATATTCTCACAAGATGATTTTGACTTGGTATGTGCTATGGGTGTCACCCACAAAATCCATACTGGAGATCATAAATCAATTTGATTATGCCCAATTAGATGCTTGAAATCATCAAAAGTAGCTGTATCTAAGGATCTTAAGGACCTCCTTGATTGTGGCATGTTAGTGCCTTCAAAAAGTCCATGGGCGACACCAATTTTAATAATAAAGAAAAAGGATGGAAGCAAGTTAGTAGTCATTGATTATTGAAAGTTAAACAACATCACAAAGAAGGACTCATACCCTCTGTCTTGAACTCAGACATGCCTTGGATAGGCTAGGGGGCGTGAAATTCTTCTTGGCAATGGACCTTATTAGCGGATATTGTCAAATATATTTTTCAAAGAGAAGCGAGAAAAATGTGCAATTATAACCCAAGAGGGCCTATTCCAGCTGATATTGATGCCTTAAGGGATCTGCAATGCCCTGGCTACTTTCCAAAGGGCTATGTAAACAATTCTGGGAGATTTGAAGTTGTCATGTGTATTAATGTACTTTGATGGTATCAACGTTTTCAGCTGCATTTTGACGACCATCTGGAACACTTAGAGGATGTTTTCAGAAGGCTAGCAACTGCAAACTTAAAAATCAAGCCCAGAAAGTGCCAGTTCTTTAAAGACCAGCTGGAATATCTCGGATTTGTAATTGTCAAAGTGAGTCTTTAGCTCAACCTTCTAATATGGATGCCATCTCCAAAATGAAATGTCCTTAATCAAAGAGCAATATCCAAGTATCTCTAGGGATGATTTGGTATATCACCAATTTATTACCAATTTCACACAACTTGGGGAGCCGCTTTTCTATCTACTTAAGGATAGGGTACCATTTGACTTGACTCTAGCTTGCCAGCATGAATTTGACCAACTCCAATTGGCCCTATTGGGTGCACCTGTTCTTCAATATCTGGACTTTGATTGAGAATTTATTGTTTAAACTGACGCACCCTTAACAGCAGTTGGGGACGTGTTATCTCAAGTTGGAGAAGATGGGGAAGAACATCCAGTTGACTTTGCTAGTCATACCTTAAATGTTCATGAAAGGAACTACATGGCGATGGGATGAGAATGCTTAGCCATCATATATGCTTACAAGAAATTTCAGGTCTACCAGCATGGCACTTATATTAAAGTTTTTTCCAAATAGTGATTCCCTAAGATGGCTAAACAACTTAAGAGAACCTGAGGTCTAATTAGCCCGCTGGGCATAAAAGCTTCAAGCTTATGATTACATCATTGAGCATCAAGCTGGGATAAAACAATAAAACGCCAATTGCTTATCCCAACTACCCACCATTGCAATACTTAGTTGGGATGCCAATGAGTTGTTTGAAGAAATGATCAGCGGAGAGTATCAAGATGAGCCCAATTCCATCCAAAAAGATTATTAGATCTATGAATTAATAAAACTATCAAAAATGGAACGCTTTGAAAAATTGTTGAGGGCAAAAAGTATTTTTTTCAAGACCCTCAGCCTAAACAGACCTAATAATAGTGGCACATAAGGGCATAGAGCTGGCGGATTTAAAAATATGAAAAAATATCTGAAGCAATTCTACTATTAGGAGTCAATACATTTTGACAATCAAGAAATGTTAGAATGCTGCGCGGAGTGCCAAGGTATAAAACTGTTCCAAAAAATAACATCTTACCTTATTTTTAACCCAAGTTTGCCTGGCACAATGTGTCTATCAACGTTGTTGGCCTACTTCCTATAAGCAATATGAAGGCCAAGTACATAATCGTAGCCATTGACCACTTGACCAAATGGGCAAGTCCAAGGCTATTTGGGAAGCTGGAGCGGCAACTACCACCAAGTTAGAACTTGAAAACATCATCCACAAGCATGGATGTCCTCAGGTTATTCTGACCGATCTGGAACCAACTTTATCGCCAATATCCTTACCAAGCTCAACCAATTAATGGTAGTATGAAGTGTGCTTTCTGCTCCCTATCATCCAAAACTAATGGCACTATTGAGCGCGCAAATGGGACGTTGGTGAACTCTATCTGGAAATTTAAATTTCAACCAAACCATCCAAATGGATTACTTATTTAAGTTCAGCAGTCTTCGCCTACAATATATCCTACCATTCACAACTAGGATGTCTCCGTTTCAAGTATTATATGGAAGACATCCAGCCCTACTAACACTACTATATTTGGCCCTAGAGGAACCTGTCAAAAATACTTATTCTCAATGCATCAAGAAGCTTGTGGATACTTTAATCCACTACAAGTTCAGACTTTTGAAAAATTTTGCCATGAAAAAGGCCCAACATCAAAAGGACTTAGAGAATCACTACAAATTGTCCAAATTTGAGGTTAATGACGAAGTTCTATTCTGCAACACCCATTTATTGGACTGATCACAAAAGTTAGATTGCATCTGGGTAGGGCCATTCAAAGGGATTGAGAAGACATATAAGTTCATATACACAATCAAGGATATTAGGTCTGGCCATATATACAATTGAGTCCATGCAAAATTCCTAAGAAGGTTCAATAAGCAGGAAAATTAAGAAAAAAAAAGAAAATAAAAGAAAAGAAAAAGAAAAAACATATATATAATAATAGTTTTATCTTAATTAATATTTTAGTTTAAACTTGAGGATGAGGAGAGGATCCAACTCCAGACTTGACAGGCATTCAGGCCAAGGTTAAAAAATAGAGGATCCAACTCCAGATTCATTGGGTGTTTTTCCCAAAGATTAAATATGATGAAGATCAACAAAGGCTAATTGGGAATCTTAGGGCTTATGTTTGAGTCAAGTGAAAGCAAAAATGTCAGATTCTGGTGCTTGACCCGGAAATAAACCCTTAGACAACTATCAGATTAAGCTGATTATCCTTCCAATGCTTGAGCTAATGCTCTAAATTCTTACCTTAAAGCTCATTGCAACTACAAGACTCAGGCAGATTCTTTCAATATCAACTTTAATTTGAAAATTCTATCAGAAGCTTGGCCCCAGATATGCACGCAGCTTTATGGCTGATATCACTACACCTAAAACTCATCAATTGGTCCTAAATATCAGAAACAATATCAAACACTCCTCATAGAAATTATTTGGGATCAATCTGTAGATAACGTCTAAAAGTCCCATATATTGAAAGACATTTTAACGTAATCAACTTTCCACCATAGGGCGAAATTCGTATATCAATCCACATAATCAGCATGATAGTACTTGACACATGGACTGCCTGAAAGGGAGTACCTAGTGCCATCAAGAGAGAGGCCTGATGATGTCCTGATTAGGTAAACGTCATCTACTTATCAATGCAGAAATTTTACAGAAGCTGTATTTTGTCAGCAGTTTGATAAAACTCAAATCAAGAAGATTCTAGGATAATTTTGCATGGTTTTATTGCAATTTTTGTCCCTGAAAACCTCCCAATTTTGAGAGTATTTTGCCACCAATAAACCTAGCAAAAGGTCTTAGTTGTATTGGTTCAAGGGCTGAACTGAGGTGTTAAAATTATCTGTTGAAATTATGTGCTTGAATGTGGCCAGGAGATGCCCTAGAAATATAAATACCGGCGCCTGGACTAATGACTAATAAACAAATATGCCATCTAATAAAATATATTTTTTTATTTCTTTCCTGGAGCTATCTGAATCCTAACTTTGGAGAAGTGTCAACAAGCTGGAAGTGCCAAATCCACAGATTGTATCAAAACCTGCTTTGGAAGAAGTTCCTGGTTACATTGGGAAAGTTAAACCTGAAATAGACTAGAAGAGTCAGGGCTATTTTTAATATACCTAGTGAGTTTCCAAACAGTGAAAATACCATAAGCCACTGGCAAAATTTAGGATCATTCAACAGAACTTCATCTTGATTAAGCATGCAGGATACTAATAATCAAACATGCGATCCTCAAAACTTCAGTGAGAACCACTGTTAACTTTTGGCGGTATTGCTTAGATCCAGTATTATGGTTGCACAGGTAAATCACCACTGAGCAATGGACTGATGATATGAAGATTGTCAATCTTAAATAAATAATAATGATATACAATATATGGAGCTATTGCCTCAACTGACTCTTTTAGTATTTATTATAAACTCAGACTACCTCTGCTAACTTTCTCCCTTCTTCCAAATCAAATTTTTTTTCTCTTTCTCATTCTCACACTCAACCCTTAATCCTTAATATTCCATGTTGATCTTTACCATTCCTCATAATAATTCTCTTTTTTCTACAATTTTAGGGGTTTCATTCTATTATTGAGGCTTTAGTGGAATTCCCCCTAATTTACTTAATTATTATAAATAAATCAATTCTCTTTACATCAACATAATTTTCCACTTGATCTTAAGGCTCACTGACTAATAGATAAAACCAGCCTGGTATACAGCTTTTTATTAAGTTATATCAAATTTAACAGGGGGCACAATATTTAAGTTTGTAGAGGCATTATGCGACATTTTGAAAATCAAACACTGCAGATCATTAGCATATCTCCATCAATATGATGGCCAGATTTAATGGCCAAAATAGTCATCAATGCAGTATCCTCTATGATATGCTACCACATCCCAGGACACTTGGAAAGCAGATCTTCCTTTGCCCAGTTTTTCACAATAACATCCTACATGCATCAACTAAAGTATCATCAATGTACGCCAACTTGGTTACAATCTCACCTTCACTGGTCCTCAAATTTGCAGCAATACTCCAGTATTAGAAATCTTTGTTCATTACATACATAAGGTAAACACTAGGTCCAGCAGCAGTTGACTAAATTGAGTAATGACGCCAAGCGGTCTGCTGACAAAAAAACTGTGGAGCCCCAGACTACTAAGTAGGATATTTGGTATGGTTAATAACGAGAATTTTCAACTCAAAGTGCCTTATTGTAGGTTAGATCAAAAAAGATCAGATTTATTCTCTACTTCCTAGGTATTAAATTATATTTTCTACGTGGAACTGCCTCACATTAAAAATTAACAATCCTTTCATGAATTATCACTTACTCCATTCAAAGGCATGAAGCCAAAGTAGATTGAGCCTCAAATATTTGAGTAAGCACTCATTTTGAAAATGAAAAGAACTTGGACATCTGATGGGTTAGTACAGGTCACATTGTTCAGTGTCCTTGAAAAGGAATCCCACATATGAGAACAGCAGGGATTCTTCAAAGAATTTACCAAAAGATAGGAGCAGGTCACTGACTTTAATGATTAAAACCCAAAGCAACTTCTTCGTTCCCACCTAAGACATCTGCCATTGCGGCCTTATTCTTACCAATTTCTCATAAGAAATACACTTTACTTCAGGCCCCAGATTGGGTGTCAATCCAGTATTTATAGGAACGGTAAAATGGTTCCTGCAGCCAAAATACAAACTGGATAGAACATTTCACCCCTTAAAAAACCAAGAAGGCGAAAATACTAAGGCCATCCATCTTAATTGGCTAACTGATATAGGGAACACTCTAGATGAATTATGGATAGCAGCTATTCATTATATGTCTACCTATCCCAACCTTCCATGAAGTTCTTAAGTGTTAACCAACAATCACTTATGTAACTACCAAACAATACTTAAAAAATCATCCAATTTTATAGAGAATTTAAAAATCCTTACAAGATTTTTATTTCAAAAGGAAAAACCTCTTACCAGGATAGAGGGCGCCAATAAGGGCGCCCTTAATTGTAAAATTTGATGTCTGGGGTATTCTTAGGATAAAAGTTTTTCACTAAATATATTTCAAGTCCTTTATCAAATATAAATTTTAAATTCAAAGGCTAATTGAGTCAAGTATGGGTAATGCCAAAGTGAATTTTCATATTTATAGAAAACGTTTTGAACCCTCTTAAAAATGAAATCAATTACATTAATTAGAACGTTTTAAAAATGGGATGTTTAAAAATTCATATGTACTCATCATGTGTAACAACAAATTTTTGGACTTTGTTGATTTTCTAAACCTTGCCCCTCCTACCAATCCTAAACCCAGCACCCTGATATTCATAGGGTCTTTTTAATTTTTTACCACTTTCCCCATATATAAATTTACTTTATTGTTTTAAATAACCAATTTTAGATTAAAAAATAGATTTTATTGTTCTGCTAAAAGTATGACTATGGAAAATGCTACATAATAGCCCAAATTGAAGGAGAGGCTATGTAGGTATCCTCTGTTAACCTTGCCACAGGTAGAAATAAAATTAATACTGAGAACATCTCACTCTCTCTCCATTTGAATGAACATAAACCTTCACTCATTTTCCATGAGTTAACTCAAAGGTAGAACGTTACCTTGCAGTTTACAGCTGTTGTTATTGGTTTTCAAACACTTGTACATTTGCCAAGTTTTCTCTTGGCTCCCTCTAGTCCTAACAAGCCACATGAGAGCATTTATGATATTTTCTTTGGACCATGGGTAGTTTTATAGGAGTTGTTTGAAAGCAGTGCAATCGCTGTAAAGGGGCTAAGCGCGTTGTATTATGAACAATGGCGGCGCATATGGTTGGCGTCAACAAAAAAACTCTGAGAATATCCCAATGACAGCCACATGGAGAATAATATCTATGTTGTTGGTCACAGTAAATGAGGGGATAGATGCTGCATTGCAACGAGAGCTTTTTGCATAATGCATAGTAGGAAGGGACGTTAAAAACATTGAGAATACAGATCCAATTCCCATTAGTGATCAATAAATTGCTAGTTTGAGAGATTCAGTGTCCACATCATCAGCAATTTGAGGAAAGTTACCCACGTTATATTCTCCAGGTGAGAGTGGGTTCAAGAGATGAAAGATTTCCTTGTGTGATATTGACTTTGGGAGTGGCGGCATGATCTGCTAAAAGTTAGCACATTATCCTACATTGATGTAGTGATATTCTTAGGATACATTGATGGCTGTATTAGCTGGGAAGACATTTTTAATCGTCATGACGTATGTGAAAAAGTTTTGAGAGTAATAATATTTGGGTATGACCATAATAAAGACAAAATTCGGGATTATATTATGGAGGAGAGATTTTTCGCTCTAGTGTGGCTCTTTTTCCTAAAGTATTAGCTTTAAATGCTGCTTCACATGGGTCAGCATTGTGTAGCGTGGATGCCAGAAATATTGCCAAGACCCATTGGACTCTAGTGCGCTTATGCTTTATTTAAGCCTCATTTGCGAGTGTAACTTTGGTTTATGGTGTGGTTGAGTTTGTGTGGTTGCCCTTATTATGGCGTGCACATGTAGTTTATGGTGCTAGCTAGTGCAAAGTAGGATTTTTGACCTATCTGAGTTTAGTGATTTCCCTTCAGATTAGTACTATCAATTAGCTAATTAAATAAGATGACGCTGGCTCATCCTCAACCCAATTAAATGCAAGTATAATTCAAGTATTGGATATAAAATCATGAGGTAAACTCTGATACTCATTGAATTATCAGTCATTTTCATTGGGGTGCCAGCCAAAGGAAGCTATTGGCGGTTAGTAGGTTTAATAACATGAAAACCTTACCCATGATGTAACCAGAAAAATTTGAGTCACAATCTGGAGGTGGAAAAACTCTCTTTGACAGAGTTGACCCTGTTCAGGTTTCATGTCATTTCTTTCTTTCAGTAATGCCTGTCCCCTGGTCAGCTTGCCTTGGTTACATAAAAATCAGTCATTTTCATCTTATATGGTAACTGTCAGCTTAGAAAGTTCCATTTTTGGGAATTAAATGGGATAATGAGACTGGAACTGGTGCAAAGCACCTAGATACAATCCAATAGAACCCTATGATTGAATTAGGGTGCCCCAATTATGTGCCTTGTAAAATATATTGAGCAGATAATTTAAAATTATGAAAGAAGTTTTATAGGTCAGATGGCTGGGCATCTCTCCTTTCAGGGGGTCTGGAGAATGGCTTCGGTGGTACTTAGGGTGGCTGAGATAGCCATTTATTGAAGGTGGTGCATGCATGGGGGAAATTAAGTATCTTTTTTTTAGAGCTTTTGAAATTAAAACAGGCGAGATAATCTCATTTTAAGGGACCAGTGGGTAGTTGGGCTGCAGCGCGCACTGAACCAGTGGATATGAAGCTCTCAGAATTTTGATCTGTAGAGCTTACACTCATTAAAGTGCCAACTGTTTAGGGAGGGGGTGCTCGTCAACTCAGGTTATGCCTGAGAGTGGGTGACTTTGGTTGATCCAGTAGTAGGTAGCCTAGGGGTGCGGTGTTTTGGGTGGTGGCTGGCTTATTTAGTTAATTCAAAGGGTTTTATGAAGGGATACTACAAAACTTATTATAGTTTTTGGAAATCTCATTAGTTATATGAAACATAGAGCTATTTTTTTGAAAATGACACTAAGTAAAAGAATACTTTTAGGAAGCTTTTTGATACCAAATTTGCAATTTTAATAGACCTATCAGGCACGCTACAAAATGTGTTTTGCCATGGTATTGTAAGTGTAAAGGGCACAATATAATTTATGTCTAATTTAATGTTAGGCCAATATATAGCACCAATGCACTCTTCACAAAATGTATCAGTTAGTCTTGCTATGCTATCTCAGAACTTTTTAACTCTACGTTTTACTTTATATATTCTTTTCATATATTTAACAAAAGTTTTATAAGATCATCTCACTATATTATAACAAGCTAATAAAAAACTAATTATATTTAACTTGTAAATCTAAGCTTAGTTAGTATTCAAAATCTGAAATATAATAACTAAAGTTAAGCATTGATTTAAAAAATGTATCATAATATGACTAAACAATGTATATCCATCATTATATGAGGGTAAGTAAAAAAGTAAAGACAAATTTTATTTTACCTGCTGCAATGGATGGCAGCACTGACTGAACAATGACATATCATAACCTCAAAGTTTTTTGTTCTTTAGCTGTGTTGTTTCAGTGCTCAACTCCATTCATAGTGATTTCAGGGCATTTTATTATGAGTGCCCCGTTGTCTGTGTGCACCAAGGAAGAAATGAGGGGAGTGGTACGTTTTCTGCACTCTGAAGGGACTAAACCTGCGGAGATTATTTGCAGAATGCAGCAGCAGTATGGTGAGAGCTGTCTTAGTTTATGCAAAATTTATGAGTGGAAGAAATCGCTTTAATAATGGTCGTGTATCTATCTGGGATGAAGAGCGTTCAGGTAGGCCATCCACTTTGAAGACAGACAAGAACATTGAGACAGTTGAGATAATGATTCATGATGATCATCAAGTTAAAATTGATGATATTGCGCATGCATTGAACATTAGCCATGGTTCAGCAGTTGCAAATATCCACAAATCACTATATTATCACAAAGTATGTGCTTGTTGGGTACCACATTGACTGACAGACCAGCACAAACAGAAACGTTTGAAAATTTCAAAATCACATTTAAGGCGTTTAAAAGAGGAAAGAGAAGAGTTTCTCAGTCGCATAGTAACCGTTGATGAGATGTGGGTCCATCACTATAAACCACAGAGTAAGCGGCAGAATATGGTGTGGAGACATTCATCCTCGCCTATAGCAAAAAAGTTTAAAAGACAAGTTTCTGCAGGAAAGTTGATGATGACAGTGTTTTGGGATATGAAAGGTCCACTTATAATTCATTACACTCCTAAAGGTCAAACAGTGAATAGTGACAGCTATTGTGAGTTACTGCGAGTTCTTAAACCTAAAATCAAAACACAGAGGCGAGGAAAACTTTCAAAAGGTGTGCTTTTGCTTCAGGACAATGCCTGTCCTCATACTGCGGGGAAAACGATCTAGTGCATTCAAGATCTTGGTTTCGAGCTGCTGGAGCATACGCCATACAGTCCTGACCTAGCTCCAAGTGATTTTCACCTTTTTGGTCCGATGAAGAAGCACCTGTGTGAATCCAAATTTTTGTTGGATGATGAGGTTGTGGAGGTGGTGCACGAGTGGCTGTGCACGATGCCACAAATCTTCTTCCAGGACAGAATTATGAAGCTTGTCAAGAGATGGACCAAGTGCATAGAAATTGAGGGATATTATATAGAGAAATGATGTTACTTGTCATCTTGTTTTTACAATAAAAAGTTCCTTTTTAAAAATTTGCCTTTACTTTTTGACTTACCCTCATACCATTCATTTTAACAAATGGCCATCTAGGCTACCCTTACTACTCCACAAAGCCAGAAAATAATAGCTTGTGTCATTTTTATATCTATTGTCACTTACATGATAGCCCACCTTCTTCAATATAAAGCAGCTAAATCTTATAGTATTTTTCATGGATGAGGCCTCAAGCATACCTGAGGATCATTCCTCATCAGCTGAAGTATAAAAACTTACCCCAAACTGGAGGAAGTGTGAGCAACTTACCCGCCATAGATGGAGATGGATGAGACCCTTTTAAGAATTTTGGTGAGTCAATAGATTTACCCCGCGATAATAGTGATGTCATGCAAGTATTTTTCACCCTGATGCTTTAGAAAGTTTGTTTGATAAATATGATGAATTCCTAAGATCACATTTGAAAATTGACCCCATTTTAAACAACTGGGGGTTGGAAAAATTTATAACTCACTAATGACAAAACAAATATTTGACAAAAAGCACTGATGGGACCAATTGAGGCTCTTTGGTGAATATTTTGAATCTGGACAGCAACTTGTTTTAAAGTAAATCAAAAACATGATGAAGGAACATTTGAGGATGGACATCAAATAAACCAGATGTTGGTAAGACATTACCAAATCTGGTAATTAAGAAATAACCAGAAAAGATGCTACCATACATAATTCAATACCAAGAACAGAAAAAGGGCCCCTGGACATCCAGGCTCAGGGTAATCACCGCAAGAAGGAGCTTGTGGATATAAGAATTTGGGCAAATAGATGAAGCATCAAAAGTGGCAGTTATACGCCATCTTACTCGGAGTCAGCGCACTGACCTTGAAACACTTAACTTTAGTAGCCAACTCACTGCTCAGGGGTTCTAATACATGCATATTAGGCACCACACAACCTTTGCTAACATCACAATAACTTTTGATAAGAAATTCTCTTTTGATGCTACACATTGTACAACCATCACTCATATAAACTGACAATGTCCATAGAGAACTTTTTTGCAATCTAGGATATTTTTGACATGCAAAGGTCATTGGGATTCAGGGGAACCTTTACAACCTTTCCTTTGGAGTCATCAGCACTAATGTATTCATGATAGAGAGTGTCTTCTTAAAAGCAGGGCTGGTGTCAGACTAATTACTGGACACAGAGTATTTAAAATCCCAGACTGGTTACTGGTGACTACTACAATTTATACAATAAAGTTCAAACAAAAGGATAAAATTGAGATTATGTATAAAGTTTTTTTATTAAGATACAACGTGAAGAATTTTAAACTTCATAAAATTCAAAGATATAAAAAGATGAGATCTCAAGAAAGAATTTGAGCTTTTGGGTTTCAATTTGGGGATCTCCCAAGAGCTTCTAGTCAGACATCTTCTGACTGCTGCTTTCATCACTTCATCTATTTGAGATAATTCTTGTAGCTGAGAGCTCAGTATCGTGGTTTACCTCTGAACTAAATGCTCAGGGGCCTTTGTACTAGCCCCGCTTCTGGAATTTTAGGTCATTGTACCTTCTTCTGATATTGATTGATTACTAAATTTTGTAATCCTCATCTCAACTTCAGGTTTGAGTGATGGCGCTCCTACAATGCACCTCACATCTTGGTTTTAAGCAACTCTCAAAATTTGGGGCTGCCAGATTTAGTAATATCCACTCCCAAACCTTGGGTGCTCTAATTGGCATAATTTGGTTTGCTCATCATAGCATCATCAGCAGAATGCAAATATTTTGGCCACCCAAAGGCATATAAGGGGTAAATCTTCCTATTGATTTTTACTTGTGAAATTGTCTTTATTAACCAACTCATCTGACTCTTCAGGGAGAGAAAATATTTTGCATGCCTTCATTTTGTCCTTGCTGGGAATTATTGCTCATGATGTCATTCCATTTTAACTGTGTCACAATTCTGATATGATTTGATAATAATTGTGAGAAAGCTAGGCCGGATTGGGAAGAATCCGCTGAACATGATATCAGTTACAATTATTTGAGCGCCTTGAGGCGAGGCAATATTAGATATAATGGGTTATTATTGGATTACCTCTAAATAAGGTGATAAGGCGATAAGGCAATGTTGACATTCGATGAATATGAAGTAAATCACCTAAAATAAGGGTGATAGAGAATTAGAGAATAACAAGTCAAATTTGAGGAGAATTGGCTAAATAGAATAGACCAAGCTATGAGAACAGTATCATCTGAAGCTGTTGTATATAAATGAAATGGGCAATTGAGGAAGAGTAGGTTGTTAATAGTAGAAAGAAAGCGGGACAGCAAAAGGTCAATGTATTTATTAAGATAAGTAAAAGAGTCAATTGGGGCAATTGCTCCTATTTTTAGCATATTTCAAGTATGTCTGAAGGACCAATGATCCTCACATCATCTGTCTGTTGCTCAGTGGGGTCGACCTGTATGAACAATATGGCGGATCTAATGATACCATCTGATTTTATAACAGTGGTTCACACTACAGGGGGCCCATTGATCAACCACTAAGTACTACGAAACTCCAGCGCCAGCCATGTCTTACACAGCCTGTGTTACTGGGGAATCTTCATGAAACACTACACCATCTGGGTATGAGAAACTAAAACTTACCTTAGACATGGTGCTCAAAAACAGGATGAACTCCTCCAAGAACAAAATGCTGCCATTCACCAGCTTGTAGTACGTTTAACCAAATGCAAATTTTAGGACAACAAAACAAGGAACTCGCCAACAGGTTGGATGATACTACCAAACAGCTGCAGTACGCAGAGCAAAAATTGACCAGCGCCTCTCAGTCTTCTCACTGGGATGGGGATGACCATCAAGAGGGGGCATCATATGAGGAAGAATATATGCTGGCCAGAGCTACTACACCCAGGATGGTAGTACAGGATATGACTATGAGTCAGAGCACCAATTCCCTCAAGTAATGGCGGTGCTGCCCATGGCAGAAGGCCATGCTACCCTTGAAGCGGTGGACATCCCAACTTACGCTGGTCCAGCTTCTCATCAGGAAATTGCTTTTGGATCTTGACCCATTCCTCAGTATGGGCCAAAAAAATGTGAATGGGATGAGGATGTTAATATTGAGAAATTATCTCTGTTTGATCAATTTGGGAACATTCATGGTTTCTTCAAACGGTTTATATTTGCAGTGGAAGGTGCATCTGATAGATGGAAGGCTAAATTGTTTATATCAGCCTTGGATGTCAAGAGTGCCGAATAAGTCACCTGTTACCTCCCAAGTGGCTCTGTCACCTAAAAGGATGTGAAGGATACCATACTTCACCTGTTTGAGGGTACCTCAAAGATGTCACAGCAGAAAGAAGAATTTTTAATGATTGGATTTCGCCAAAATGAGACTCTCCTGGAGTTTGCTGATTGATTCACAAAGGAAGACCATGTGCTTATTGGGGCAGGGTACTTAGCAGAAACCGACATGTGCATTGCCATGACCTCCGCAGTGAAGCCATATCAAGAGCTTCACAATGTCATTTCGCCGCTTCTGGATGATGACATACCTTTGCTCAAGGTTGTACAGTTTTTGCGTCGCATATCTCCTAAATTCCAGCTGCTGAATATGGAATGGAAGAATATTGCATCTACTGCACCATATTATTCAGGAGAATACTCTCATCTGACTCCAGATTCATTTAACTATCCTCGGCCTTTCTATAACTCTGCGCCTCATCCTTAGCCAAGAATACTCAACAGTTTGATCAGCGTCAATGGGCTGACATGAAAACCGTCAGCAACCCAGTTATTGACCCAGACCTAGCTATTCTGACTGTCAACAATCAGCTTACTGACCTGAGCCTGGTTATGCCAAATGACCCCAAACTTTCTGATTTGGACCCTCTTATGACAATCAAGGACGTGGCTCTTATGGGGTTAACTGCCATGAATGCGCCGCCCTGGTCATTTTGGCACAATTATGCCATAACCGCCGTGTGAACTACATACACCAAGATCAATACTATCAGGGAAAAGATGGAGTGGAGTAGAGATGTGCCCCTCTACCTCCGCGATACCAACCCAAAAAAATCCTGAATGAATAGTAGTATATCCTGCGGAAGTCTCTTCAATATGATGATGGACTTTTATATCATCAGCCAGTTGAAGGAGTAAACGTAGTAACCTGAGCTTAAGCAAAGGCGGAAGCAGAAGAAGAGTCCCCTGAACAACTGAAGCTGTATGCCTGTCAAATGCTTGATCAAGCTTCTTCGACAAGCTTGATTCTGCCACGAATGTGCCAACTCTGAAAGGAGTAAACGTCGCTCTTCTGGTAGATGCCATTGTCAAAGAATACCTCCAGGTCGGTGAGGGGATAATGAGTATCTTGAAAAAGAGATCTTGTATTTGTCCATATATTTACAGTCAATATTCTTCTTGATATGAGTATATGCACTGTGGTATTTTTGTAGCAAAAAATAGGGTTTGCGCTATAATAGATACTGGTGCTTCAGTCAACATATTTTCCACTAAATTGATGGCAAAGTTGATGTTAAAACCTGATGTGGACCATCAAATGGTGTATGGAACTACTGGAGCAGTAAGCACCATCTCTGAGGGGGCTTACAGTGCGCTACCTCTGCGCTTTGGGTCCATTGTCGTTGTAGCTCCAGAAATTGTGCTTCCAAACAAAAACTACAACCTGTTAATTGGAACTGCTTCCCTGCACCGTTTCAGGGCTGTCATTAATATGATGGAGGAGACCCTTGACATTCTGGGTCAGCGGATCCCAATTTACTTCACCACTAGTGGAGTACCAAAGGATCTGGTTCATATGAGACATATCAATCTTGCATATAGTGACAGGGTGATACCAGTTTGCTATCACCAACTAAAGCGCAAGACTCAGTCCCTTCACCAGCAGATATATGAATACCAAGGGATACCTCTTCAAGCGGCAGGGCCCAAATCTATCCATTCTGGCCATCAAGTCTTAGTGAAAACCAAACTAGAGGTGGAAGTGCCTAGTGGGCTATATGGGGAAGTCATTGGACTCTATCATCAAATGCGGTTTGAGCTGCATGTGGCTCCAGGGATTATACTTATGGGACATGGGGAGATTACAGTTTTGTTTGCAAACCTCCAGAGTGAACCAATGCAAATCCACTGACACCAAATTGTAGTGTATTTACATTTGATTCCAATAGATGTCCTTCAGGTTCATGTTTTTGGGTCATTGGATGAATTTGGTCTACCAGTCGAGGCAACAACCAGCATACTAATGGTGGTACTTTGGAGAAATTTAAAAGGACTGTCAGAAGAGCAAAAAGACCACGCAATAGCTTTTACTCAGAACTACAGGGGATTTTCACTGTTGATGATCATGACTTAGGGTGTGCTTGGGGTGTGGTCCATTGAGTAGACACAGGAGATATCCCCTTATAAGGTCCTAGCCAATCTGCTGATCAAGGGCAGCAGAAGGCGTTGTCACTAAAGAATTGACAAGTTGTTAGAGCAAGGGATGCTCAAACCATCTAAAAGCCTGTGGGCTTTGCTGTCATGGTTGGATGATATCATAGTAGGAACTGATGCTAGAGATAAGGCTGGGCGACAGGAAGCTCAGAAGGTGAAACTTCAGGCTCTCCTGACCTGAAGCACACCTTAGATCAACCCTGGGTGCAAGCCAAGCATGCCCAGGTTGATACTAAGGGGGTGCAAAACGCCCAGCCTCTGATCTCGGCTCAGGCACTAAAACGAATGATTTACGTTTTAAATGAAGATGGTTCAATTCGCTTGGTTGGAGAGCAAGGGTTCGAGTCCCGCTCCAGCTATGAAATTTTAAGCCCAGGTAAAATACAGCTTCAATCAATTACTTGAGTGAAGGCACTTTTGGTGTATTTTACTAAAACGGATGGAAGCATTTGTTTATTGGAGCGTCAAGGCTTGAGTGCATTTCTGCAGAACCCAAATTTCCCCAGCACACTTTAAATATGTTTTTGCAACCAACATTCCTTGTTGGTTGACTTTATTTAAATAAGATACCCATTTTCTTATGTTTAACTTATGGTTCCTTGAGCTAACTTGGTGGCGGACCTCTTTGGGGAGGTCTCCAACTATGTGGGCCACTACCTTCTATCACAATTCACCAAAATCCCAGGTGCTCCCTTGGGCCACCCTGGTCCCCTCCAGATTGAGGCACCCAAGCTCCCTGACGCCAAACTACACTTGATTATGGACTCCCTCTGGGGTCCACTCAAGCTGTAATGTTCCTAACTTACCTGGTCTTATATGTTGCGTTCTACACCCTTGCCTGGAGTACCTTTGGCACAGGCACCGTTTGAGGTGTCTTCTTACCCTTTTTATTAACGGCTAGTTCCCTAGCAATGTGGGTTTGCATCCCACATTACCTTGCTGGGAACGAGAGAGTTACAGACGCTCTCTTGACATTAGTCAACCAACCTTTTTATTATACATGCATAAGAATTATCCATGTGGGATTTCCATTATCATTAAATTGGGTGTGCTGGCCATTTGTCACTGCCACGATGGTGCTCACCACAGTTTTCTCGTTTGGTTTTGTATTGGTGTGTCTTGGCGTTATTCTTGCAACTACCAATTGGGAAGTGCCCACCATTCCTGCTAGTACCTGGTGGTCTCAGACTTTTCATGATCCTAATATCCTGATTCCCTGCCTTTCTCCTAAGATATATTCAGAAATTCATCAAGCCTTAGCTTCCCTTGAGCCAAAACCCTCGTTAGGAAAAAACAATCCATCTAGTTCAAATCCGCTTTTGCGAGGAGTGGATCTGTTGTCCCAGTTGTCTCCTGAAGTGGGTGACTGGGTTTTTGCGGTACTCCACACACAGCCACTCTTGTGGCGAGATATAGGGGGTTTGGAGCAAGTCTTGGAGCAGAATTGACCTGATGAAGCATCCCTCCATTCCTTCTTTGAGTTCTTTTCTCTGCATCAAGTGGGTCATCTGATGAAAGTATACTTGGGTGAATTCTGTGAAAAGCCCAGGCTTTGCCATTAACCGACGAGGTTAAAAACGTCATTTCTCCATTCAACCTTAAATATATCAATG
>JAKSZP010005617.1:0-93987 GCA_022478985.1 Massospora cicadina
TTCTCCATTGCCTTATTCAAATCATGCTTAATTTCTAGTGGTTGGTCCAGGATAATGCCACCAATCATTCTTTCATATAGATCATTGGTTTCACCTTAGGAGAACTAGAATTGTTGGTAACCTGGATATATGATCTGCATTTTGATGTACAGTCCTCACTTAGTGTACAATATTGTAATTGTACACTTGTAATATTGAAAACAATGTACCTATCTCCCTTCAGGTTTTTCTATAGTTATGCAGGCATTGTAGTGAAGAGTGGTCCGTCAATACCACAAATGGGCTCTGTGGATGTATACTATGGACTGCTTACAGGAATATAATGCTGCAAGGCATTCATTATTTGTCTTAGTGTGGTTTAGATCTTGCTTGCTCAGAGTTAGGCTCACATAAGCTGCATAATGTTAATCACCAATTTAATCTACTTGATTTTTATATGAACCAATTGCTATTAAGGTTGCATTTGTTTGTATAAGAGATGACCAACTCAAGACATAGTTGTGTTATTATTAGTTTCATCATTATATACATTCTAAGTGCATTGAATGAGTTCTGGGCTTCCTCATTACATGAAAAGCCTTTCTTGGGATTCTTTAACAATTGAATTAGCGGCTCAAAAAGCGAAACAAAGTTTCATAGTAAAGCAGCAATATTAACTGACTTTCCTAAAAATACTTACACATCCCAAATATTTTTTTGGTTGACATGGCCCAAATTATCTCAACTATATTTTGAGGGTGTATTCAAACAGAATCTATAATAACCCTAAAAGTAAATGAGACAGGTCAACCTTGGGACAAATATAACACGTCAGGTTTTCAAGCCTGTGCTGGTTTCAAACCTGTTTCAATTAAAACCTTACCCAGAGTGAAGCAGGAACCACCCCGTTAAGCTATCCACTCCTTTCTACAATAAGCCCAAGTATTCATTTTCTATTTTGTAGAAGGGATAATTTATAAGATTTTTCAGCTGATAATTTTCTAAACTGTTTCCAAGTGCACCAGGTGATCTGTAATTTGCAGATAAAAGTTGGTATGATCAAGGTAGACAAGTAATCATGACAATTTAAGATCACCTAATATGGCATCTATTGCTTGTTCAAACATAACTAGCCCATCAAGAAGGCCTTGAGGAATTTGAATAAGTTGATATAGTCCTTTGCCTGTGATGATTGTACATTTCTCTAAAACTCATATGGTAGATCAATTTACCAGTACCCAGTTAGAAGCTTCATTGCTGAAAAGAATTGAGTCCCTCCTCTGCAATCAAGACCATCATATATCTGCAGTAGTGGATATGAATAATTTTTTATTCTTTTTTTAGCTGACACTAATAAATATAACATTAAATTATACTTACCTTTTTTAAATTAATATTGATTTGCCTAAGAGCTTTAAAATGAAAACATTAACTCATGTTTGTTATTTTGCAACTTGATAGCAACTATGCTCACTTTTCTCATGATCAACTGTTTGAATTTTAAGGGCTTCGCTGCTTGTTCACGAATATTAACCCCTAAATTAATAACTTGCACAGGTTTAGTTTGTGCACTATTCACGTTGTCTGATGATATATGATATATAATTAATATTTAGTATGAAAACTATTATACATAGTTGAATAGATAACAAGTGTTGGTCCAACATTTGACTGGTATTCCTCCTCAAAATACTCTAGATGCCCTTAGTAGGGGAAATATACCCTTATCCACCTAAATTAATCCACGCTCAGATCCCTAGTTTAAGGCCTCTATCTGGTGACACAAAGTCAGCAGCAATTCCCATCTCAGCTCAGCTTCTCTTCATAGAATCCGCAATCCTTACTATTTATCCTTTTAATTAGTCTCCAATTTAAGCACACAGCAACAATTTCCCTGAAGATGAATAGAACTAATAATGAATTCTGTTAAAGTCTGGTTTTTCCTTATTAAGTGAATTCTAAGGGGAATTTATAGAGTAAATTCAGCGCCCAACCCTCAGTTGGCGCCTCAGCCTTGAAACATCAGCTGATGCCATTGAATTACCCTCATCTTATCAGCGATAATCTTCCCCATCCTGGTTAGGATTCCTTTGCTGGACATCCTCAAAGCCTAAAACAGAACGTCAGAAAACGTGTCCCTAATGTTTTCTACTTGGTCCCTTTAAATCAACCATATTAGGCAAGTGACCTGCTTAGGTAATGGTACTTGTTACCAGTTATGGCAGGTTGCAAACTAAATTTTAATTTTCTAGTTGCAGGCGGCTCCACTTGCCTCGCAACTTGCTCCTTAAATTCAAAAATTGGTTGGTAATGAAAACCAACAAATCCCAATTTTGACACCTGATAGTAAATCAAGGATCAACTATCAGATGCCCCCATTTTTTCAGAAACTCTGGCCAATGAGATCTTAAGCATTCACCCAGATTGATCCCCATTGGATCTGAACCAGGCGAATTACCCAAAATACCCCAAACATTGTTAACCTGAAATTGGAGTCAACTGATATCCAATTCACTTGTTATAGGAATTATCCCCTAGCAATCCCTGGTAATCTAGATGGCTTGAAAGGTGGGCAAAAATCCCTACACATCCCACCTCTTGCCTAAATTTCCATAAAGGATAGGATTGGTACAAGAGAATACCACTTTGGACACCAGGCCAAATACTTTTTAGGTTCTAGAGGAGCACAGTCGATCTGTACTCAACCCTGCTCAGGATAACCTTTGGCATGTGGCTCTCTTCTTCTTTCTCCTTACTACCGCCTACTCAGAGCATGGTCCCCACGATCTTATGTCATGTCTGGAAGATTAATATTTGTGATGATACTGTTCCTGGGATCTGTATTTCCCCTCATCAGGGCATATGGCCTGCTGTCAAATTCAGGATTCTTAGTCCAGCATCCTCTTTTTCTTATTTTCCTCCTCATCCATAACAATAGTTTCTGCCATCAATGTTTGTTTTGTGACGCAACTAAGAATGCTCATTTATATTCACTCTTGTTACTATCCAATAATAACTTTTTGGCTCATATCATTCTTAATTTTTCTCTGGAGAGACTATCTCAATAAATTTTGAGATTTATTTCTCTAAAATGAGAGCTTAATTGATTCCAGAGTGCATAATGTCAACTATTATAAAAGTCCGAAATCTCCCCTCTCAACCAGTTCATATGTTAAATTCAGAGTCTCAGTATTAACAGCTGCTTGACAGAATGTCTGATAAAGATGTCTGGCTCCTCCAACTGATGAGTCAATATGCATGAAGGAAACTAGTCTTTGATCCACACAGGACATATACTCCCAGTCAAGTACCAGTGGCCAGTCCTTCCTTGGAATTACTGAGAACAGTATCTAGCCCTGACAAACCTAGGTTAGTGATCATATTGAACAACTTGTGACCACTCCTCCCTCTATCATCGATTCCTGAGTTAGACTTTGAAACTCTCCTGGATTCAGCTCCATTTGCAGATTCTTCTACAATCATCATTAAAAATCCTGAAACAATGCCCTCCACCCTCAATTTAATTGTTCCTTACCAGATCAGACTTGCTTCTGGAATTACTTTTCCAACTCGGCCAGCTTTACAAACCAGCTGTTCTGTCAACCAAACTAGCCATTGGAAACTGCAAACATTTTGAACTCCCCTATGAAGACTTGAGTACCTGAGTAACCGAGCTCTATCTTTAACTCCAAAGCCTCCAATCTTAAAAACATCCTAGACTGAGACGTTGCAGCCTATGCTCTTCGCTTTTCCAGCCAAGTTCTTCAAATTTGGGCCACAAAGCTTCCAGCCTCTCCTGGCTTCCATCGCTCATTCTGCTTTTGCTTCCAAGAACCTCATAGCCGTTGTCTGCAGGATGCCAACCACTCACTGCATGAATATCTCATTTCTGGAGCATCCCATTGGTACCTTCCCCTAATGGTCTTGACTGGGGGCATGATTTAGCAACCCCGCCTAGTAACCCTTGCTAAATGCCAGCCCATATGTCCGGTGTTCTTGATGAAGCACATCAGCAGGTGGTCAAGACCAATCTTCCAGCTCTGGTGCCATATAGGGATTACTTGGGGTTATTTTCAGACTGCCTCTTCTTGTTCTGTTGCTTCCCTCCCCAATCTGGGGTATCACGTTTGGCATGTACTGACATTTCCATCTCTCTTCTCCTAGTTACGTTCTCAGGGATCAGTCTCCACTCAAAGAACTTGGCTTTGAGTAGTTATAGCCCTATTTAGCGTCTAATTTCACATAGATTTTGACAGTTTGTTTACTCCTACTGCGATACATCCTCCCTCCTCAAGAGGTGACATAGGCGGAATCATCCCTAAGTTGAGGATAACCAACAAACAATTATAAAATCTTATAACTTTTTGCTGTGCGTTTTAATAAATTTTTTTTCTATATTTTTATCAATCTTTTATTTTTTTATATGAAACATAACCTTCACTCAGTTCAGCGGTCCATCATTTTTATTTATTCCCCCAAAATGGTTCCAAGGTATACTTAGACCTACCACTTTTCTATGGTTCAGAGGTTGTCAGATATTTTCCCTCTCAGCTGCTTAGGAAAAATGTCTTGGGTTCAAATCAGCCAAAATGGGGAAATGTTGACCATTTACAAGTTTATGATGAACCTAAGGCGCGATTCCAACAATAATAACAATTTTATTGGTCAAAAGTCCCTGGTTGATTCTCAGTGGAACCCTGCTAATTAAGGTAACACAATTTTGAATTTTAGAAGGGCAAAAACACAAAATTAAGTAGTCAGATTACTTAAACCCTGCAGCAAATCCTGAAAAGCCCATTGGTGGTTTCTCACCCTGCCATGGCCAAACTCACTCAAACACCTAAGAAGGTACCACCCCCTTCTATAGGGGTAGCGGAGGTCCCCTAAGGTGAAAGAATTTTAGCCAATGGGGATTGGCTGAAATAAGTTAAATTGTTACCCCATGGGTATGTATTGTTTAAACCTATTTCCAATCCATTTGTCAGCCTAAGCTAATTGAGTATTCTGAGCATCAATAGGCTACATTTTCATATTTCCTAATTCAGGTGGTAACAAGCATTATGAACTTATTATTGAATTTCCTCTGACCCTTGATACAGTTTAATACAGTTTAGTTGAATATTGAGGGGATCGTTTTTTCCTTTCTTACCCTGCACTGCTAATAAAACACATAAAAACTTAAGTTTTTTGGTAATGCTTATTAATTAAATTTTATTAAAACCTTTGTGGGATCCAGCGGCGTAAGCACCAGCAAGCACAAACAGGCTGGATTTCTTAGAGGTCTTATTTTTTTTAATACTTAACCTTTAGGTTTGGTTCAGAGGTCCTTTTTTTGGACTTAACCAAATCATCAGGACATAACCATCTTAATGGTTCAGTGGTCCTTTGGGAACACTCTTTTTACTTTTTTCATCAATCCACTGCTTTAAATATTTTATCATTAACTTTATTTACAATCCTTCCATCCATTATCCTAGTGTTTTCCATCACTTTCTGAAGCGTACCTTGGATTTCTCATGGCTTGTTCCCAGTTTCTCCTTCAACCATTCTCTGAAATAGCTCATCCACTTGCTGGTATACCACATGGACCATTGGTAACCTTGATAAGCCATCTGCATTCTGATGAGAAGCTCCATCTCTTTGGACTATATCATAATAATAAGGCTGTAGCTTTAATGCCCATCAGGCCAGTCATCCTTCCAGTTCTCATAAATTGAGTAGCCAACGCAACAAGTAGTGATCCATCACCACTTTAAAGTGCGTTCCATTAATACGAAACTAAAACTGAATAAATGCATAAATCACCACAAGGCACTCATGCCCAGTCACTGTGTAATATAATCCAGCTGCTGAGAGTGTCTGGCTCACATATGCTACTAGATATTCGTCCCCAAGTTCAGTACTTGGCTAGGATGGTGCTGATTGCTGTTAATGAAGTATTGGTTTGTAAAATAAATTCTTTATTAAAATTTGGATAAACAAAAACGAAGAATCTACTAATTACTGGCGTAACTCATCAGAAAAACTCTGGGCCTCTTCACTCCAGACAAATCTTTTTTCAGATTCTTCAGTAAATGAAATAAGGGCTTGGAAATTCTTGAAAATCCTGTATGAATCTACAATAGTACCTGACCATTTCATGAAACACTTGGATAAATAAACACTTTTCATCACAGCCATTTGCTCCAAGGCCTTAATTTTATGGGCTTGCGGCTACAGTCCACTAATGTTGATAACGAATCCCATATATTCCAACTCTTTCTTATAGAAGTGTTACTTTCTCAGCTTGAAATTCATGTTAGCCACGGATAGTCTCTTATGGACTTTTTTCAAGTAGTGTAAATGGTCAGTAAAAGTCCTTTTGAAACATTTATATCATCCAAGTACATCAGGACGCATGACAACTACAGGTCGTTTAAGATATCGTCCATGGCCCTCTGGAACGTCGCAGGCGCATTGCATAGACCTTGGGGCATCCTTGTTGGTGATACAGCCCCTGCGCGGTGATAATTGCACATTTCTCTTGGTCTTCCATTGGCAAATCTTTTCTCTAGTATCCAGACATTAGATTTATTGTGTATAATTGCTTTGTTTCTCCCAATTGATCTAGAACATTGCAATTCATTATAGTAGATGCAAATCCTTCTTCATTATCTTATTCAGCTTCTTATAATTGATCACCACATAATTAGAGCCATTATTATTCTTCACAATTATGATAGGGATCGCTCAGGGGCTCAATGACATTACTAGAAGCCCATGATTCATTATTATACTGATTACTTCCTCCACTAACACTTTGGCTGCCTTCAACCGGTGAATTGGTCTCATCCTGATTGGCAAATTTTTCCTATCAACTTTGTGGATCAAATCTCCTATGCATCCCAAATTGTGGTCATCCTAGGCTATTAATTCCTGATACTAGTTGAAAAATTTGAGCACCTCCTCTTGCTGTCCTTCCGTCAGATCAGCGAGTTGCTCTTGATTGAATCTTAGTTTGATGCTTTCAGTCACCCCTGCCGGTAATCTCATTTCATCAATGGTCTCAAAATTGTGAAATTTTCTCAATTTAGCTGTTGGGATTAGATGAACAAATACAAAGATTTGATTCTTCTCAACCTTCATCAGTTTTTCACTCAGATTCTCCAGGAGAACTTGAATTTTTTGGTCCAGCATAATTATTCCAGGAGCCACCCAAGGCTTTATCTTGACTTTTTCCAGGGGCTTCTAACTTCTCCATAAAGCAGCTCAGGTATCTCTAACGTCAACCCCATGTTTACTATGAGCTGAGATCCTGGCTGTATAGTTCTCAAATTCTTTATTCTCAACGAAATTCCCCAATTTTCCAGGATTTCTGTCAGCATTTCTTGTCACTTTTGGCCAACTAATTGGTATTAGATTAGGACAATGCCATCATTGTAGATCTGATTGATGAAGTAATTTCTCCTAGTCAATGGAGCTTCTCCATCTTTCTAATAAACAAACAAACGTCTGACTCACTACGGTCAATGTATTATCCTTGAAGTTACATTTGACTCCATACTTTCATAGAAATTCATCCCAATCAGAATATCATATTTTGGTTGGCCAAAACTATTGCTGAGGTGGATAGCTCTAAGGATTAAATCAGAGTGGTTGAGCGCTATACGCTCCCCAGGAGATGGAGGTATTCAACCCAGCTGTCCCATATTCTTTCTTGTGCTCTAAATTGGGCGAAATTCTCATCTTCTTCACCAGATTGGTCGAGACAATATTGATAGTTGCTCCACTGTCAACTATCTCCAACACCTGTACTCAAATAACCAGTATACCTATATATATACACTCAGAGTATTGTAGAAATTGTATTTACTGAGTGTATGGCGGCGTTATTAGCTGATTTGAGGGTCTGAATTATTTGTGCTAATAGATCAGGATTCAATTCCTTGATTGCTCTAAGGGGGATAGACAGGTTTGCCCCATCTAATTTAACCTCAGTTATTTCTTCTGGATTCTCCAAAGCTTGAATCTTGCCCACTAGTTGTTGTGCATATATCCAAGCAACTTCTTTGATATTTTATGATTGATCCCCTTTGCTCCGGATCTAGTTTCTGCATTAACATCCAAAATGATTACTTGATATAGCTGATCCTGTGCGTCATCATTATTAAACAGATAATTCACATCAATTTCATTTGTGTATTATATCAGGGGGAATAGGTTTTTCTGCAGCTCTAGACTGTTCCCCATCTAGGCTTTGGACTCTTTTCCCAACTCCTGTGTGGTTTGGATTTTTTCGCTTGGACCACAATGATCTGTTCCTTAGACTTCTTGCAGTGAACAGCAAAGTTTCCTCTTCCTACACTCTGGTAACAGCTTTTTTCTTTCTTATCAATCTGCTTAAACTCTTCAGGCTTAAAACCAGGCACGGTTCAATTATTAGACTCCTTAGCGCCCTCAGTCCCCTTCATAGGATTTAGATTTCGTACTGGAGTCAGTTTGAGACTTCTATTAGGGGCATTGAAAGTAGCTTCTAATATTCTCAAATGATCCATCATCTGCGAGGTGGTAATCATGGTAGCAAACATGGAAGACATCATTTAATGTAAATTACAATAGGGCCAAAGGGTCACTTTCAGCGCGATAAGTGCATCAAAATCATCCAGCACTTTCACTCCAACCAAAATCTCTGATTCTTGGTAGAAATTATTGGCAAAACTCGCCAAGGATTCATCCTTCTGAAATTGGATTACCATGAATTTTTGCTTGCGCCTCAACATGTGAGTGAGAGTTTCAAAAATTCTTTCATGATTGCTGCCTTTTCCTCTGAGTATGACTAAATGACCCCCTCTAGATGGGTTAACACTAGGTTGTGACAATTGGTGTCTAAACAGTTCATCACCATTAAAGCCTTTTGATGATCACCATAACCGAACATTGTCATGTCAAACAATATAAAAAATTCAGGAGCGTTATCCCAAAGGAATGTAGGTAATTTCAGCGTAGTTTTAAATTCCTTCAAAGTTTCTTTAGCCACCACTCATGGTTATGATACTTGAGTAAATTTAGGAGTTATTTCTGGAGTCATCTCCAAAATGGCTGTGAATGAAATCAGCATATTTCATGGAATAGTTGCCTTCCCAGCTGGAGTTCTTGGGGTCCTCTCTTCAGTGTTGGTTGCCGCATTGGGCTCACATTCACATTTATGAGTCTTCAACTCCTTGACTTGCTTCATCAGCCGCTCTATATCTGCGCCAAATGCCTGTAATTGAACGCAATTCGCTTCATGTTCTGTTTTCAATAATAAAACATTCTCAAACTAAATCTCCTTCCTTTTTCTTTAATGACGTTACTTTTTCTAGCAACTCATTGCTCAAACTAAAGACATCTTTGACTTCTTCCTAGATCTTGGTAACTCTCTCACCCAAGGCATCAAATTCTTGATGATCAGGAGAATTTAAGGTGTTCTTGTTGACTGTTGCCAACTTCGTCCAGAGTTTCTTAAATCATCACTATATGATATCTTGCCCTAGTATTTACTTAACTACAGCCCATGTAGTGAGCACCAATTGTTAAATTTTAAATGGCTTCGCTGCTCATTCATAAATATTAACCCCTAAATTGATAACTTGCACAGGTTGGTTTGTGCACTCTTCACGTTGTCTGATGATATATGTTAACAATTGATAATATTATGAAGATTATTATCTGTAGTCAAATAGATAACTAGTGTTGATCCAACGCTTGACTTGTATTCCTCCTCAAAGTACTCTAGATGCCCTCAGTAGGAGATTTATACCCTTATCCGACTAACTTGATCCACGCTCAGATCCCTAGTTTACTGCCTCTCTCTGGTGACACTGACAGCAGCAAAATCCATATCAGCTTCTCTTCCTAGGATCCTCAATCCTTACTCTTATCCTTCTAAAGAGTTTCCAATTAAAGCACACATCAATAATTTCCTAGAAGATGAATAGAACTAATAATGAATTCTGGTAGGGTTTGTTTTTTTTAAGTAGATTCTCAGGGGAATTTATAGAAGTAATACAGCGCCCAACCCTCAGTTGGCGCCTCAACCTTGAAACATCAGCTGATGCCATTGAATTACCCTTCATCATCTCATCAGCGATGGTCTTCCTATCCTGGTTATGATTCCTTTGCTGGACATCATTGAGACCTAAAATGGAAAGAGTCAGAAAATGTGTCTTTGTTTTCTACTTGATCCCAGCAAACAACGGTATTTGGTGAGCGACCTAATTAGGTAATGGGACTTATTACCCATTTTGGCAGGTCACAAACCAACTGATTGAATCGCTAGTTGCAGGAGGCATCAATTTCCTTACAACTTGCTCCTTAAATTCCCAATCAGTTGGTGATGAAACCTGACTGATCCCAATTGGTACACCTTATAGTTAATTATCAATCAACTATCAGATGCCCTCATTTTATTGGCAACTCTGCTTGACGAGATCTTAAGCATTCACCTGGATTGATCCCTGATGGATCTTAACCAGGAGAATTACCTAAAATCCCCTGAACATTGTTTCCCCAAAATGGTTAACTGATATCCAATTCACTCACTATAGGGAATTATCCCCTATCAATCCATGGTAAATCAGACAGCTGAAAAGGTGGGCAAAAATCCCAACGGCATCTAATTGAACACAATTGAATCAGTATTTGATCCACAATACCAACTTTGTGAATTATACCATTAGTGCATCAAAGGTCATAATTGTTGTTGTTATTCTAGCTTTATCTAAAAAAGATCACTTCTGATGTTAGAATCTGAACCTAATCCCAAAAATCATTTCTAACACTGTCATGGATAATAATTTAGACATATGATTGAACAACTCAACTTTAAAATGGTTGTAAGATACTGCAGATAATCAAAGAGAAAATCAGATTTAGATCTTAGCTCAGAAGGTATTGGTAATTTTTTCCCAAAGTAATGGTACCCAATTTTCTCTAAATATATTTTTCAAAATAACCTTGGTTACTTTTTACCCTCAAATATTTTTGGTTGTGACTATTATAGTGCATAATACCAGGCTATTCATCAATTAGGGGTTTCCCTAGATTATATATTTTTATTTTAACACAAAAAAGACTTTGTGCCTTGGTCCTCAGAAGATATGAATAATCTCTGACATAGTTGGAATATATCCATTGTCCTGACTGTTGCAACGTCATCAGATGCGCTTGCAGGTGATAATGATGGGGAGCTTGACATAATGGCTGACTGCAGGAGGCTTATTGCATCATAGTCAGCTGAGAAAAGGGGCTTCATAAGACGTAGTAATGGTCTAAGACTTTGTTCATTAGAATAAAGAATAACTAGGTAATAAATAAGCAATAAAAATGTTGAGATTCTGATATTACTAGAAAATAAGCCCTGAAGAGCTATGGTGGATTGGTAATAATCTGCTAACTAGTATGATATCTACAAGAATTTAAGCGCCTTGAGTTGAGGCGATATTGGAATATAACAGATTATTATTGGATCGCCTACAAATAAGTTGATAAGGTGATATTGACAAATTGATAAATATTATTTTAATCGCCTCAAACTAAGGTGATAAAGAATTCAAGAATACCATCCTAAAGCCAATGAGAAGATGTCAGAACAGAATAGTATAAGCTAAGAGAATGATATTGTCCAAAGTCTCTGATATGTAATTGAGATGGGCCTATTAAAAGAGTAGGTTGTTAGTAGAATAGAGTGAGTGGATCAGAAAGGATCCGCTGAAGGTATTAGATTAAATAAAGAAAATCCTTGGGGCAATTGCTCATATATATTAAAAGTTTATTATATTGTTTCAAGGACGATGACCTTCATATCATCTGTCTTATTGCTCATTGGGCTTAAATTAAATTAATTGAGGCAGGTCAACTTTGGGACAAATATAAAATGCCAAGTTTTTTAGCCTGTTCTGGTTTCAAACCTTTTCAATCAAACCCAACCCAGAGCGGAGCAGGAACCACCTCGCTATGCTACCATTCCTATCAGTGGGTTTAACACTGTGTAAAAACCTCTCGGTGTATCTATGCTATACAACCAAAATTATAACAGTGGTACTCACTACAGGGGGGCATTGACCAATTATAAAGAAATAAAAACCTTCTGTTGCTGGCCTTGGAGCATCAGGTTTGCTTTAACAGAGAATCTTCACAACATGCTGCACCTGGTGAATATGTGGATCCCAAACTTGCCTTGGACGCTGTGCTCAAAATGCAGAATGAGCTTCTTCAGGAGGTTTGTAGTGATAAACTGCCTTCATCTATTGCAATGGGAATAATCATGGTGTCGCAATTCCAATATGACTGGATAAAAAGCCTGAAAGAGCTAGGGCAGATAGGGAAGAATTCGCTGACCATGATATCAGTTACAATTATCTGAGTGCCTCGAGATGAGGTTATATTGGGATATAATGGTTTATTGTTAGATTGCCTTCAAATAAGGTGATAAGGCGACAAGGCAATGTTGACATTTGATGAATACAAATTAGATCAACTTGAATCAGGGCAATAGGGAGCTGTAGAATAACAAGCGAAAACCAAGGAGGATTAGCATAGTAGAATAGTTTGAGGTATGATAGCGGTATCATCCAAAGCGGCTGTATATATGTGAAATGGGCTTGGGAAAGGGAGGTTGTTAATAGTAGAAAGAGAACGGAACAGCGAGAGGTCGCTATATTTATTAGATTAAATAAAATATCATTTTGGTCCAATTGCTCCTCTTTTAAGTATATCTTCAAGTGTGTCTGAAGGACAGATGATCCCACATCATCTGTCTATTGTTCTTGGGTTTGACCTGTGTGAACAATATGGAAAATCTTAACAATACTGGACGAAATTATAACAGTGGTGCTCACTACAGGGGACCCAATGATCAACCACTAAAAACTCAGAATCTCCAGCCGCTGGCTATGTCTCATAAAACATGCATTTCTGGGGAATCTTCATGAAACGCTGCACCAGCTGAGTATGAGGAACTCAAACTCACCTTAGACGCAGTGCTCAAAAACAGTATGAACTTCTTCAAGAGCAAAATGGCATTATGCACCAGTTTGACAGCACGTTTAGCCAGATGTAAATTCTGGGACAACAAAACAAGGAACTCGCTAATTATATGGATGACACCACCAGATGACTGCAAGATGCAGAGCGGAAATTGACCAATAAATCCTGGTCCTCTCATTGGGAAGAGGACGGATGACAAGGGGGGCATAATATGAGGAGGTATATGACACTTGTCAAAGCTACTACACCCAGGGTGGTAGCTCAGGATACAATTATAAGTCAGGGCACCAATTCCCTCAAGTGATGGCAGTGCTGCCCATTGCAGAAGGCCACGCTACCCCTGAAGCAGCGGACATTCCAACTACTGCTGGACCAGCTTCTCATCAAGAAACTGCTTTTGGGTCTTGACCCTTTCCTCAGTATGCCCATAAAGTCATGAACGGGATGAGGAGGTAAATATTGAGAAATTGCCTCCATTTAATCAAAATGAGAATATCCATGGTTTTTTCAAATGGTTTGAATTTGCAGTGTAAGGCACATCTGATTGATGGAAAGCCAGACTGTTGATATCCACTTTGGATGTTGGGAGTGCCGATCAAGTCACTTGTTACCTCCCAAGCAGCCCTGTTACCTATCAGGATGTTAAGGATACCACCTTCGCTTGGCTTTTTTGGGGGTACCTCAAGATGTCACAGAAGAAGGTGGAATTCTTGACAATTGGATTCCGCCATAATGAGACTCTCATGTAGTTTGCTGATCAATTTATGATGGAAGCTCATGTGCTGATTGGGGCAGGATACTTAGCATAAGCTGATGTGTGCATTGCCATGATCTCCACAGTGAAGCCATACTGAGAGCTTCACAATGTCATTTCGCCAATTCTGGATGACGACGTTCCCCTGCTAAAAATTGTACAGTTTTTGCGTCGCATATCCCCTAACTTTCCGCTGCCAAATATGGAATGGAAACCTACTGCCTCTACTGTATCCATTTTTTTCAGGAGAATGCACTCGTCTGACTCACATTTCACCTAGCAACCCTCAGCCTTACTAGAGTTCTGCACCTCGTCCTCAGCCAAATTATTCTCAACAGTTTAATTACCACCCCAGGGCTGTTTACAAAAATTGTCAATAACTTAACTACCGACCAGGACCTAGTTATGCCAAACGTCAGCAGTTTTCTTACTGACCTGGCTTTGGTTATGCCAAATGTCCTCAGACTTTCTGACCTGGACCCTCTTATAAAAATCAAGGATGGGGCCCTTATGGGGTTAGTTGCTATGAATGCAGTTGCCCTGGTCACTTGGCAAAATCTTGCCCTAACCGTCATTTGCACTACGTGCACCAAGATCAATACTACCGGGGAAAAGATGGAGTGGAGTAGGATGAGACTCTCTACCTCTTCGATCCCAACTCCAAATGTCCCTGAATTAATAGTAGTATATCCCGCAGAAGTCCCTCAGTACAATGATGGAATTTTATACCAGCAGCTAGTTGGAGGAGTAAACGTAGTGACATGAGCTCAGGCCAAGGCTGCGGCGGATGAAGGATCTTTGAAGCAACTGAAGCTGTATGCCTGCCAAATGCTTGATCAAGCTTCCTCGGACAATCTGAATTCTGCCGTGGATGTGCCAACTCTGAAGGGAGTAAACATTGCACTTTTTGTAGACGCCGTTGTTAAGGTATACTTCAAAGTTGGTGAGGGGATAATGAGTTTGCTTTGTTAAAGAGATCCCATAAATGTCCACGTAATAAAATGTCAATATTCTACATAATCTGAGTGTACATGTTGTGATATTTTTGAAGCAAAGAATAGGGTTTGTACTATAATAGATATAGGTGCTCCAGTCAAAATAGTTTCCACTAAGTTGATGGTAAAGCTAACGTTAAAACTGAATGTGGACCATCAAATGGTGTATGGGACCACTAGAGAAAAAAGCACCATCTCTGAAGGAGCGTACAGTGCACTACCTTTGAGGTTTGGGTCCATTGCCATTGTAGCGCCAATGATTGTGCTACCAGACGAAAATTACAACTTTCTAACTGGAACTTCTTTCCTGCGACATTTTGGGGCTGTTGTTGATATGACGGAGGAGACCCTTGCCATTTGGGACAGCGGATCCCAATTTACTTCACCTCTAGTGGAGTACCAAAGGATCCACTGCACATGAGCCTTATCAACCTTGCATATAGTTACAGAATGATGCAAGTTCATTATCATCGACTGAAAAATAAGACTTATCCCCTTCCCCGGCAGATATATGAATACTAAGGGATACCTCTCCGATATGCAGGGCTTATATCTATTCCTTCCAGACACTAAGTTCTCGTGAACACTGAGTTAGAGGTGGAAGTGCCTGCCAGGCTTTATGGGGAAATCATTGGGCTCTATAATCAAACAAGGCTTGAACCTCATGTGGCTCCAGGGATTATACTTCCAGGCCATGAGGAGATTAAGGTTTTGTTAGCAAATCTCAAGACAACACAATGCAAATCTGCCAACACCAAATAGTGTCATATCTACACTTGACCCCAATCAAGGAGGTCCTTCAGGTTCATAATTTGGTTTGTTGGATGAATTTGGCCTAACAGTCGAACCTCTGGCTGGCGTAATGATAGTGGTACCACGGAAGAACTTAATAGGGCATTTAGAAGAACAAAAAGATCAAGCAATATCTTTATATAAAAGTACAAGGAGATTTTCGCCATTGAAAATCATAATTTAGGGTGTGCTTGGGGGTGGTCCATCGATTGGACACAGGAGATCATCCATCCATAAGGTCTCAGCTGATCCGCCAATTAAGGGCAGCAAAAGATGTTGTCACTGAGGAAATTGATAAGTTTCTGGTCCAAGGAATGCTTGAACCATCCAAGAGTTTGTGGGCTTCACCCATTCTGATTGTAAAAAAGGATGGCACCAACTGCATAGTAATAGACTACTGGAATCTCAATAGTATTACCTAAAAGAAATCATACCCCTTGCCACAGATTGACGATGCTTTGGATCAGATAACGGAGCCCATTACTTCTCAGCTATGTACTTGATATCATGTTACTGGCAAATCGAGTTACTCATGGAGGAACACGAAAAATGCGCTGTAATCACATCCAAAGGCCTTTTTCAACTGACCAGGATGTCTTAAGGGCTGTGTAACGCCCTGGCTACATTCCAACGAGCCATGGACACTATCCTTAGTGACCTGAAGCTGTCATGCTCTCTTGTATACCTTAACAACACTAATGTTTTCTCATGAACCTTTTCAGAGCACCTCAAGCATCTAGAAGCAGTATTCTGCTGGCTCGCTGAGGTGAACACTAAAATTAAGCCTCAAAAATGTAATTTCTTCAAAGATCAGTTGGAATTCTTGGGGTTTGTGGTAGACACAAGGGTCTGAAACCACAGCTGGCTAAGGTGAAGGCATCTACAAAATGACAACACCTAATAGCAAATGCGACATATAGTTTTTTTGGGAATGGTCAGTTATTACCGGTGCTTCATCCCTAACTTCAGCTGTATTGGGGGCCGCTATTTGAGTTGTTAAAAAAGGATGCTGCGTTTGAATGGATGAAATATTGTCAATACATCTTTGATACACTTTGGATGGCACTGATCAATGTACCGATTTTACACTATCCAAAATTTGATAGAGAGTTTATCATTCAGACGAATGCGTCCCTTTCTTCTATGGGGGTGGTACATTCTCAGAAAGATGAAGAGGGAAAGGAGAATCCTGTTGCATACTGCAGTTGAATTCTGAACTGCCATGAGCATATTTATACTGTGACTGAGTGGGAGTGCTTAGTGGTGATCTACACGTATAAGCAATTTTGAGTCTAAATTTCATGGGGTAAAGTTCAAAGTCACAACGGATCACGCGTCATTATGTTGGTTGAAAAACCTCAAAGATCCTGAATGGCGTTTAGCTCGATGGGCTCTTAAGCTACAGGATTATGACTTCAAGATCCTTCACCTCCCAGGAGTAAAGCATCAGAACTCCGAATGTTTATTATGATTTCTGACCATTGCTGTGACAGCGGATCTCAGTGATGTGATGTACAATAATATTATCAGCGGAAAAATGGTGACGAACCGCCCTAAGCGATCAAAGCGTTAAATGAGATGTGAACAGATACCTTCCAATGGTAGGGAACTGTATAAGCGGATGTCAATTCTATTGTGAGTTTTCCATGACCCTCAGCATGGCTGAGGATTATTATATGCGCCCACAAGGCAGTCATACATGGTGGTTTATGCAAGAAAATGGAGTTGTTGTACACTCAGTACTATTGGGAAAGCATGAGCTTTGTTGTGCTCGAAACCATTTCCTGTTGCCACCAGTGCCAAGTGAAGAAGCCATTCCGCCATAAGACTTTATATCGTTTAATGAAACCACATTTTGCTTGGCATATAGTTTCCCTGATGTTTTTGGCCCTCTGCCAATGGTGCCAACTGGTGCAAGTATATTCTGGTGGCTATTAATCGCTTGACCAGGTGGGTTGAAGCGCTGGTGATATGGGATTTGGGGTAGTCACAGTGGCCAAGTTCGTAATGGAATATATTATCCAACAACATGGCTGCCCTCAGTTCATTCTTACTAATAACATAACCAACTTCACTCGCATATCCTCCCCAAAATGAATGAGCTTATGAGCTTCTGTGGGGTTCTGACGACTCCATACCACCCTGAGTCCAATGGAATGGTCTAACGGGTGAATGGGACCTTGGTGAACATACTACAGAAATTAGTAATGGATCGAAATTCTGATTGGAGTTCCCTCATTTAAACCGCCATGTTTGCCTATAATATTAGTTACCATTCCGCCATGGGGAAGAGCCCGTCCAACTACTACATAAGCGTCACCCGGCTCTTCTGGCATTACTTTATTTGTGTGTATAAGACACTGGTGGAATGGAACCCCACTGCTATTTACTAACCTTGTGAAAACTTTGATCAAATTGAAAACTGAAGCATATCTCTTCAGCTTAGCCAAGAAGATCAAAAATCAGGCTGCAAATCAGGCATGTCATAGTAGGTTGGCGCAGTTCTAAGAGGGATATGGCTCTCTTCCATGATCAACATGGGTTCAGGAGGAAACACAAGTTGGCCAGTATATGGATCAGTCCATTCAAAGATATAGAGAAAACTGGGGTCAACGCTTAAACCATCAAGGATCTGCAAGCGGTCAGATCATTAACTGAGTGCACACAAAGTTCCTCTGATCATATAAGCAATAGGAGACTTATCGTCCAGTCAAGGGGGGATAATGTCATGATTCTGATATGACTGGACGATAAACCTGAAACAGTTAGGGCGGATTGAGAAGAATCCACTGACCATGATATCAGTTATTAATATTTGAGTGCCTTTAGATGAGGTGATTTTGGGATATAATGGGTTATTATTAGATCACCTTCAAATAAGGCAATAGGGTGGTGTCGACATTTGACAGATACAAATTAGATCGCCACAAATTAAGGATATAGGGATTTGAAGAATAAAAAGCAAAAACCTAGGAGGATTGGCGGAATAGAATGTTCCAAGCTATGAGAGTGGTATCATCTATAGACGCTATATATAAGCAATATGGGTGATTGAGAAAGGGAGGCTGTTAATAGTAGAGAGAGAATTGAACTGCAAGAGGTCGCTGTATTAATTATAATGAATAAAAGATCGTTGGGTGCGATTGCTCCTATTTTTAGTATAATTTCATGTGTGTCCAAAGGAACGACGATCCCCACATTGTCTGTCTATTGTTCAGTGGGTTTGGCTTGTGCAAAAAATACGGCAGATCCTAATGATACCAGCCAAAATTATAACACGCGGGTTCTTTTAGTGATTTGAGTTTTCAGCAGAAGAAGCTTTAGACTGGCAGAAAGTGAAATTGTTAATATTCACCTTGGATTTCAGAAACGCGGATCAAGTTACTTGGTACCTTCCAAACAGTTCCATTACATACTAAAAAATAAAGGATACAGTGCTGCGGTTGTTTAGGGGTATTGTAAAGATGTCTCAGCAGAAGGCAGAGTTCTTGACCATTGGGTTTTAGTGTTATGAGACCCTCACTGCATTTGCTGGTCAAATTAAGGTTGAAGCTTACATGTTAATTGGGAAGGGACTTTATCTAAATTTGATGTGTGCATTGCAATGACCTCCACAGTAAAGCCATACTATGAGCTTTACATTGTCATGGCTCCATATTTTGAGGACGGCATACCCTTGCTTAAAATTGTTCAAGATTGCACCATCTATCTGCTACCTTTCCTCCACCCAATACAGAGCAGAAACCTACTGCATCTGCTGCTGGCCTTTTTATTCATGAAAATTATCCCACCCTGTTCAGAGTCCATCTAGTAACCCCTGGCCTTATTATCACTACGCGCCTCACCCTCAACCAAGTTGCCATCAGCATTTCAACTATTGGGCTGTGCCTGTTTACACCAATCAAACCCATTCTAACTTTTGGTGTGGCCCATCTTACAAAAATTAAGGACGCAGGCCTTAGGGTCAAATTTATTTTGAGTGCGGTAACCTGGGGCACCTGGCATAGGGTTGCCCTAACTGTCATGTCCATCACATTTAGCAGGATCAGTATTACCGGGGAAAAGTCATAGCGGAGTAGAGATGGGATTCTCTATCTCCGCTATTACAACCTCAAACGTCCCACCTGAACCTACCCACATACATGCAGTAAAAATCTATTAGTACAACAACGCATTTCTATATCAGCAGCCAGTTGGAGGGGTGAATGCATTGACACAAGCTCAAACCAAGGACATGACGGAAGATGGACCACAGAAGCAACTGAGCCTTATGCCTGTCAATGTTTGACCAAATTTCTACAGAGGAGCCGGATCCGTCCTCTGATGCGCCTCTCTTAAAAGAGGTGCATGCTACCCTCTCTGTGGACGATATTGTTAAAGAGTACCATAAAGTCAGGGAGGGTATTATGAGATTTCTGGGGAGAAGAGATCCGTTAAATGTCCACGTTTTAAACAATCAGAATTCATCCTATCTGAATGTAGATACTGTGGCATTGTTGTAGCAAAAACTAAAATATGCTATTATCAATACAGGTACTCTGATTAACATGGTATTCACAAAGTTGGTGGCAAAGTTGATATTAAAGCCTGACGTGGAACAGCATATGGTGTATGGGACTGCGGGCGCAGAAAGCACAGTCTCTGAGGGAGCTTACAGCACGCTACCATTGCGTTTTGAGTCAATTGTCCTTGTAGCCCCAGCAATACTGCCGCCAAACAATAAATATAAACTACTAATTAGAACCGATTTTATGTGACACTTTAGGGCTGTTGTTGATATGACGGTAAAGATCTTCGAAATCCTGGGGCAGCAAATCCCAATTTGCTTCACCTCCAGCAGAGTGCCAAAGAATCCAGCGCACATGGCTCATATCAAACTGGCATACAGTGACAGGGTGATTCAGGTTTGCTACCGTCGACTAAAGGACAATTCTCAAGCCCTTTCAAACAATTTTTTGAATACCAAGGGCTGCCTCTCAACAAGGCTGGGCCAATGTCCATCCCCTTCAGTCACCAAGTAATAGTGAACACGAAATTGGTGGTATAAATGCCAGATGGACTCTATGGGGAAGTTATTGATCCTTATCAGAAATTGCAGCTTGAGCCCCACATAGCTACAGGCATAATACTTCCGTGCCTTGGGGATATCAAGGTTTTTTCAGCAAATCTACAGAATGAGACAAAATCAAATCTGCTGGCATCAAATAGTATCATACATACATTTGATCCCAGCTGAGGAGGTCTTTCAGGTTCATTAGCTTGGGTCACTAGATGAATTTGGTTTACCAGTCAATATGCATCCCAGCATGATGAAGGTGGTTCCGCGTAAAAACTTAGTCAGTTTAATGGAGAAAAGAATGATCAGATGATATTTTTAGTTTGAAATGTAAGGAGATTTTCGCTGCTAATGACCGTGACTTAGGGTATGCTTGGGGGTAGACCATTGATTGGACACTGGGGATCATCCCCATCAGGTCGCAGATAATCTGCAGATCAAGGGGAGCTGAGGAAGTAGTAACTAAGGAGATCAAAAGCTTCTCAAAAATGGGATGCTCAAACCATCAAAGAGTCTGTGGGCTTCACCCATTCTTATTATAAAAAAGAAGGGTGTCACCAAACAGATAATAATAGACTACTGGAAGCTTAACAGCATCACCCAAAAAACTCATACTCCTTGCCACGTATTTATTATGATCTGGATCAGTTAGGTGGAACTCATTACTTCTTGGCGATAGATTTGATATTGGGCTAACGGCAAATCGAGTTGCCTGCAGCATAACAGAAGTGCACCATAATCACATCCAAGAGGATTTTCCAACCAACCCATATGCCTTAAGGTATGTAACACCCCAACTACGTTCCAACAGGCCATGTACCATTATTTTTGACTGGAAGCTGTCATGCATCCTTGTGTATCTCAACAACATCAATGTATTCTCCTGCACGTTTTCTGAGCACCTTACCCATTTGGAGGAGGTATTTCGCCGGTTTTCTGAAACCAACATCAAAATCAAGCCCCATAATTGCCACTTTTTCAAAGACAGCTGGTGTACCTTGGGTTTGTAGTAGATGTGACAGGGCTGAAACCTCAACCCGCTAAGGTGGAGGCTATCTAAAAGATGACTATGCCCACAAGTAAGTGTGACATTTAGGTATTTTTGGGGATGGTCCTTTACTACTGGGGCTTCATCCCTAACTTCAGCTGTATTTGAGGACCGCTTTTTAGATATTATTAAAGGGATGCTGCATTTATATGGACGGAATGGCAAAAATGCTCCTTTGATACACTTTTTTTGGAGTTGATCAGTTCACCTGTGTTACACTATCCCAAATTTTGATAAAGAATTCATTGTTTAGATGGATGCATCCCTTTTTGCTGTGAGGGCGGTCTTATCCAAAAGTATGATGAGGGTGAGGAGCACCACGTTGCGTACTGCGGTTGGAGCCTGAATTGCCATGAACGTAACTATATCATAACTAAGTGTGAGTACTTAGTGGTGATATATGCATATAAGCAATTTAGAGTATATTTGAATGGAGAGAAGTTTAAAGTCATAACGGATCATGCTTTGCTATGCTGGTTGCAGAACCTCAAGGAGCCTGAAGGGCTTCTAGCCCAGTGGGCCCTCAAACTGTAGGCTTACAATTTGAGAATATTACCAACCGGGAGCCAAACACCAAAATACAGACTGCTTGGCAAGACTACCAATAATTGCAGTTATGGCGGATTTGAGTGACATAATGTACAACAAGATGCTCAGCGGAAAGTATGATGATGAGCCACCGCAAGTCATAAAGGGGTTGAATGAAATGCAAGCCAATACTTTCCAGAGGAATGGTGAGTTATACAAGTGGGTCAGCGATTTAAAAATAAACTTCCCACGACCCTTGGCATGGCCTAACATTATCATGAGCGCACATAGGTCAGATGGACATGGAGGCATATGCAAGACGTTGGAATTAGTGCGCCCTTGCTATAATTGGGAAATCATGAACTTTGACGTTCTGGAAACGATATCCTGCTGCCACCAATGCCAAGTGGAAAAGCCGTTCTTCCTGAAAACTTCATACCAGTTTGTGAAACCAGATTTTGCTTGGCATACTTTGCTTATTGATGTCCTTGGCCCTCTTCCAACAGGAGCTAACCAGTCCAAGTACATTCTGGTGGTTATTAACCACTTGAACAGGTGGGTTGAAGCGCAGGTGATACTTTATTTAGGGGCAGTCACAGTGGTTAAGCTCATAGTGGAATGCACTATCCAGCGAAATGGCTGTCCTCAGTTCATTATTACTGATAACAGAAACAACTTCACCTCGCACATCCTTCCAAAGTTGAACGAGCTAATGGGCATCCACAGGGTTCTGATGACCCCATACACCATGAGTTAACGGAATAGTCAAATGGGTCAATGGGACATTGGTGAACATCATCCAGAAGCTGTTAATCAATAGACCCTCTTATTGGAGTGCCCTCCTGTCTACCGCCATCTTTTTTAATTTATTGCGGGGAAGGCTGACCATGGGATGGACACTTCCGAATATGACTCAGAAGAGACAAAACTTAGTACCAGGGAAGGCACCCCAGAGAAGCGATGCTATCTCTTGTTGCCAGCGGGAACGCCACTTATGGGGAGGGGGAGGGAACGTGTGAAGGGGCCGTAGCCACAATTGAACACGTGTGGAGGAAGGGGTCTGATTTGATGAACCAGACTGGGAACCAGGAGGAGACCAGCTGTTGGCGACGCGGTGGGAGGTATCCAAACATCCACGCTTGAAAGTGGTCCACCAAATGAGACCGGAATCTGTGGACAGCTTCTGGGAAGGTGGGGGTGGAGCCTGCGATGGCATCTAAGACAATCGTGTGGATGGTCCACGTGGCGATTGCAACCACCAAAGCACGGAGGGAGGGTGGAAGGGAGGAGGCCATTGATAGAGCAAACATATCTCTTGATAGACTGAAGGGATGCGTTTGATCCTGGCCCAGCAGACGTTGAACTTCGCGCCATATCACTTTAGAGGTAGGGCACTTCTCCAGGCGGTGGAACAGCGTTCCATACTGGCCACACACGACACAGGATGATTGTAAAGCGTTAGAGCGCTCAGCTGTACGATACACTCACCTCAGGCAGCGCCACACATGGGAGCGGACTTGAGGCTGCAACAGAGGATGGTGTGCGTATTTCCAGATATTTTTTTGGGTCTCAATAGAGTAAGGGATGTCCATCATGTCCAGGTAGTCCACCCTGGATAGGACATGGGGCCGTGTGGGGATCACGCCATTTTGGATGGGATGCCATGTACCTTTTGTGTGAACTGAGGAGAGGGGCGGCATCTCTGGGCTGTGTGTCCGCTAATACAAATTCTCCACTCAGCGCTCCGCATGGAGAGGAGGATTCGTTTGTAGTGGGTTTTAGTCCCATAAGGACCTGTAACCGATGTGTGTGATGTGAGGTATTTCATCAGGGAGTGGGGGTTTGATGGGTTGTTGAGGCCCAAGGCTCAGGAGAAGTTGGAGTGGGCTGCGCGGGACCAGTGTTGGGAGGGGAGCGTAGGGGCGGTGATGGCCGCTATCCAGGTACCCAAGATCTTGGCAACATGGGCTCTGAAGTCGAGCAGACCCATGCCACCATGATGATGAGGGCCAAACATGACCTCTAGCCGTACTGGTGAAGGGCGACCTGACCAAAGCCATCATTGCAGCAGGGCATACAAGGATTTGAAGAAGCTTGGGGAGAAGGGGATGGCGTGGGCTCCAAACCAGACTTTGGAGAGGAGCATAGAGTTGGCTAAAACAACCCTGCCAGTAAGGGAAGTAGGGTGGGCTCTGAGAGAGGCGATTTGCTTTGTCACGTTGTCCAGAATACGGCACTCTATTACTGCTGACACGTATCCACCTGCCTCCATCCACATGCCCAGATGGCGTACCAGTCCTATGGTAGGGCGTGGCACGAATGGGAGCACCAGTGGGGCGGTGTGTGTTGAGCTGGTAGGGCGAGGACATGGGCGAGCAGATGGGCCGGGTTAGGAACTATTTTCTGGGGCCCAGCAGTTCTGAAACTGACCAAGGAGGATGATTTCGGTTTTGAAATCGCTCAGTGCTGTGTTACTTACTCAGGAATACTCCTGGATGAGAGCTTCAAGTGCGCGTGCATCTTGATTATTAGACACCCCAACCACACAATCATCTGCAAACGCCATTATCTTGACTGGAGCTTGTCTTGGCACATGGACCTCAGTGAGTTGGGCATTCACATTTCGCAGTAATGGGTCAAGGCTGAAGTTGTATAAGAGTGGGCTGAGGAGGTCCCCTTGTCGCAAGCCCCTTTGAGGGCGGACTACTTCCATTAGGAAGCCAGGGCCACATACAGCCATTGTTGCAGATTCCGTGAGCAGCATCACCCAGTTGATGAAGCGAGGGGGTAAGCGGAATTGATGGAGGCAGGCCCTGAGGTATTTCCGATTTAACTCTATCATAGGCCTTCTGTTGGTCCAAGTATACAAGTGCCCCAGAGGCTGTGGACTGACATGCATTAGCCACAGAGTGCACATTATCCCAAATCGACCTTCTGAGTATGAAACTGAATTGTTCTGGGGAGATGGTGGAAGATGCTACAGTCCCTAAACGGTTAGCCATGATCTTTGTTAAATTTTAGTGTCTGTGTTCGTTAAAGAAATGGGGCGCCAGTTGGCTAAGTCTAGCTTATCCCCTTTCTTGAAGAGTGTGATGGTAAAGGCCTCATGTCCTCCTGGTATGAGGCACTTTTCCAACAGGCTTTGGTTATGTGAGGCGAGCAGCAATGGGGATATATATTTGAAATACTTTTTGTAGAATTCATATGGAATGCCATCTGGGCCTAGGCATTTTTGGTTTGGTGCACCGCGAATGGCTGTCCATAATTTGTTCAGAGTAATCAAATTCATTATTTCCGGGTATCAGAAAACAGTGCAGATGTGGGCTCGGTCAAGAAATTCTGCCACTTTGGCCAGCTGAATTGGATCAGATCAGTATAACTTGGAGTAATACTTTTGTGTTTTGATTGCCACTTCGCCTGGTGTATCCACAATGGAATCATCCAATCTTTGCACCTGTGTGCAGGCCACACTCTGGCATGGTGTGAAATTTTTTTTAAAGAAATGTGCGGTGCACTTGTTGCCTTTTGTGATGCGTTTGGCCCTGTACTGAACATAAACCCGATGTTTGTGTTGCCTTTTGAGTGCGTTGAGGTGGGCAGCTGCCTCTTCCCACTTCTGGCCCCATGCAGAGCTGTATCATGTAGCTTAGATATTGGACTCCAGGTGTGCCAACTCTTTCAGAGTGTGCAAAATGACCGCCGATGTGGCTCATGAGCGTCTGGAGGAGAGATGGCGAGAGTTGCGGATGGCATTATCTTTGAAAGTTGCCCATGTGGAAATGGGGTCCACGCAAAATGGTGCAACAAACTCTTTTGCCAAAGTTGCTGATTCCACCCACGTGGAAAATCCTGGTGATGCAAGCTCAGAGGGGCGGATTTTGCACCAATGTGGGGCCTTAGCAGCTGTGACAGGTAGGTGGTAGGTTATTGAGACCAGTCGATGGTCGGAGAATTCCATTTTTGTTGTTTTGAAGTGGGAGATTTGGGGTTGGAATTTCGCTGGCATTAGGATAAGGTCGATGCGGGTCATGGACCTTAATTGGCCATTGTGGACATGGGGGCGCATCATGTTTTTGAGCAGTGGGGCATATCACGGCAGCACATCCATTAACCTGAGAGTGGCCTTTAGAACGCGCAGTTCTACGTGACCCTGGGGGCGTGGGGTGAGGAAGGCCACCGGTCCATTGGTGTGTTTAGCCATCAGTTCATGTCGCTGACTACAAAAGGGTCTGGGGGTAGCAAGAGGGATTTGACCAACGAGATAAATTCCTGATGCTCACGTGCACCATTTGGGGCATATATGTTGATGATTGCGTGCACTACGTCAGCCCACAAGAAAGTGACAATGAGAACTTGGCCATTTATAAATTTTTCTGACGATAAAAATTTGAAAAGATTGTTTCTCTGAACTAGCACCCCACAGTGCTCTGACCAAAAGGATAGGGATGGGAGGAGCATTGTTTTCCAAGCTTCTCGGAACCTCATGGAAAGTGGGACTCCTGGATGGCCAGGATATCCATGGGTAAATTTTGTTATTAAAAACTCAGTTTCCTAGCCTGGGATGGGGAGGCCTTGAGTCTGGCAATATTCAACATCCCTAAAGTGAAGGCATTCCCCATTGCACCTTAGGTGCGAGGGGGTGGGCACCCGGGCCCACCAGCCTCCTCTAGATCCCCATGGGCCTTCACAGCAGTGCGGGTGTTAGCAGCAACACTATCAGGAGTTTTGCTAATTTTTGCAGAAAGAGTTGCACTGGCTTTAGCCTTCGCTTTTTGTTTTCCCAACGTTGGATGAATTTTTTGCAGTGCGGATGAGTTCAGTGCACTGTTGAGCAGGTCAAAAAAAATTTCAGTTGGGATGGGTCCCAAGTCAGTTTTGACTGGAGCTTGGGTGCAACAATTGGGTGAGATTGAGTCCCCTATCAGATCCTTAGATTGAGTGGCCCACTTAACATGGGCTTCCCAATCTGATTGGGTGATGGTTTCCAAGTTGCTTCTGCTGCGAATAATTCAATGTCCTCCTGGCGTTGGGAGTGTGGGATAGCGGTGGTGGCTTTGGCCGCTTCCTTGGCCGCAGCCCTGCGGGCCTGCTTGGCCTTCTTCCGCTCTTGTGGGGAGATAGACTTTACCAGTAGGTAGCAGCCTTGTGCTCCCCATGGGAAAGCCTCTTTGGTGCTTGCAGTTGGTTCGTAGTGCGCCTCTCCACTGGCCATGGCTGCTGAGGGGTGCTCTTGGAATGTGATGCCCTCTTTGGTGGGGCATGCGTGCGCCATATGGCCGAACGCATCACAGTGGGTGCAAATGGGGGGCGCGCTGTCCACGGTCACCTGGAATGGGCGAGTGGTATGCCCTGCAATATCAATAAAAGTGGAGTGTGGGATCTGGGTTAGGTCCTTCATGATCTCCTCGGTTGGGGTCAGGACTGCGATGGCTTTGCTGGTGCACAGATGTGGTATCAGCGTGAAGCATTGCATTTCAAAAGATTGTATCTCGCCATATATGGCGAGACCATCTTTCAGGTGTTGTTCCAAAATGTCACATTTTACCGTAGTAGGCAAAAAGTCAAATGTGAGGAAAATTTGGTTTGATTTTGTCCATCTGGTGCATTTGGTTTTGATGACCCATTGCCCTTCGGGGAGGTCGACCACTATGCGCACCACACCAGCCTCGTCTGCTGCCTCTTTGTTTTCAAAACCTAGGCCCAGCCAACCATGTGACATGGAGTGAGGTGTGACGTACACCATGGTCAGGAAAATTGTGTGCACATCTTCACAAAATTTTTCCCATAAGGCCGTTTGTTGGATGTCCAGAAACATGAGGACTCCAAATTCCACCAACGAGAGTGGCTGGGAGTGTGGCGTGTTGATGTACTGGTTGCATCGTGCTTGCCATGCGAGTATTTCCAGGGAAATAGTGACCGCCAGTTTTTTAAAATTTTTGTCTATTCTGCCGGTTTCACCAGGGCGTTTTTGAACGTTGGAGGCCGCAGGCCCTCACCTAATCCTCTTACCTTACTTTCCCAACTGCTCCCTGACATGGGCGCAGACTAATCTCCTCTGTGAGATTATCAAAATAGATTCAGACTTGAATTGAATAGGTTGCAAAAGTGATTGCAACGTAAAAGAAAAGTTTTTCTACCGCCATCTTTGCTTATAACATTAGCTATCATTCCATCACGGAGAAGAGCCCCTTTCAACTATATTATGGATGACACCCCGCTCTTCTGGACTTGCTCCATTTGTGTGTAGAAGATACCGGCGGAATGGATCCCCACCGTTACTTGAATAATATATCCAACACGCTGATAAAGGTGCAAATGGAAGCTTACTCCTTCATCTTGGCTAATAAGATCAAGAATAAGGCCGCTGATCAGGTACGGCGGAGTGGGTTAGCTCAATTTTAAGATGGTGAGATGGTATTATTCCTTATTTAGCACAAATTTGGGTGGAAACACAAGTTGGCCAACATTTAGAATGGTCCATTCGGATTAATTGAGAATGTGGGCGTTGATCCTACACCATCAAAGACCCATTGAGTGGTTGAATCATTAATTGCATGCACTCAAAGTTCCTCCAAGCATATAAACAATAGGAGACTTATCTTTCAGTTAAAGGGGTAATGTTGAGATTCAGATATGACTGGATGTAACCCCTGAAGAGCTAAGGCAGATTAGCGAGAATCCACCAACTAGGATGATATGAGTATCTGAGCACATTGAGATGAGGCAATATTGGGATATAACAGATTGTTATTGGATTGTCTACAAATAAGTTAATAAGGTGATGTCGACATTTGACAAATATTATTTAGATTGTCTCAAACTAAGGTGATAGAGAAATTAAGAACACCATCCAGAAACCAATGAGAATATGGCGGAACAGAATAGACTAAGCTAAGAGAATGGTATCTTCCAAAGTCACTGATATAAAAGTGTGATGTGGCAATTGAAATAGTAGACTGTTAGTAGAAGAGAGTGAGTGGACCAGGAAGGATCCGCTGAAGGTATTGAATTAAATAAAAAAGTGTCCTAAAGGGACTTTTTCCATATTTAGTGAAAGTTTATTATGTTGTTTCAAGGACAATGATCTTCATATCGTCAGTCCTATTGCTCAGTGATCTTACCCCTGTGCAAAAACCCTCGGCGTATCTCTGCTATACCACCAAAATTATAACAATAATATGTTCTGCTGAAAAATCATTTTATCTAAAATAAATCAAAACTATCTAAATCAATGTTGAAAAGTATAAGGGAATCCTTATTCATTGAGAATGGCGAATTGTAATCACCGTTTATCCTTGATTCCCACGTGGTTTTTCCTTCATCACGTCCCACCTGGAAGGTCAGCTGAGCTTCTTAATCTCCTTAGGCTAGTTTCATACCATATGTTAAATTAGTTTCAATTCTAAGTAGGAGCTCTTCTATTAGTCCAGACTTAGAGGTCCATCTTGCTAGCTTCCAGACTAAACAGCTGACGAAGATATTGGGATCTTTGTGCCACTGCTGATGGAGTCATTTGAATGCGGCCTCTATTTAGGTAAAATGTTTCGCGATTTATATAAATAGTATTAGCCAACTTTGAGTAATTCAGGCAATACTCAAAATTCAACCTAAATTAATGATGTAATATTGAGCCTTATTCAGGACTTATGAGACTATTTGAGTAGCTCGAAGGTCAAGTCCAGCACAGTAATATATGTTGAACTTCTCCCTAGGACAAGCCTTACACCTCTCTTTGGAAAACTTGAGAGAGACCTCATCAAGTTTTGTCCAAGGGGAGTAAGGATTGGTCCAGGCGGAAATAATTAATCCAATTAAGTTTTCAAGTTATTCGTGGTGTATACTTGTTGTAAATTGGCTGGTTAATTTTACCAGTTTCCTTAAACTGATGCATCTTTGCTAGAGCCTCAAATTGTTTGTCTGATGATGGTTGGTCAAAGTTTAAGCCTTCTCAGTTTGGGTCAAGAGGCCACACTGATTTTAATTTTGAGGATGGCTAGGCCATGTGATTTCCATTATAAGAGTCCAGCAGCAGGTTCAATGAATGTAATTTAGTGACCTCAGAGCTTTAGGTCTCCTTAGTGTTCTTGCTTGCATCATGGCAAGAGAACGGGGCTTCATCAGAAGGTTCCATATTAATAAAGAAGCTAAGTAGCTGATTTAATTTAAACTGTCAACGTAGGATGGAGTCATTAGAATAGATTTTTAATGAAGCTGTGTTGGAATAGTGCAATTTCCATTTGTAAACTAGCTGGTAGTGGACGACAGTGTTTGAGGCGCATGTACCAGATGAGATGATTTGGGCAACGGGGATGATATTGCCCTTGTTTGCACCCAAGGATAAACAAAATTGTACAACATCAGGTGGCTATCTGTTACACCAACAAACAGGAGAGAGAAATTGGTATAGTAGCACAGTGCTGGGTCGAGTAAGCCAAAGCCCAATACCTTGCAGAGGTTGATAATTGTCAACAGGTCTTCACCTCAATCCCAATACTTAAAATGATGAATGACACAGGATAAGTTGGCAGTGGCATCATAATCAACCTTAGAATGATTTGTGGGGCATTCCAGGTGTCATGTTTACATGACTTTATAGAGGGCACCAAAAGCAGGGACAAGGCTGGGCGGCAGGAGGTCCAAAAAGGTGAAACTTCAGGCCCATCCTGATCTCAAGCACACCTTGGATCAACTCTGGGTATAGTCTAGGTACGCCCAGTTAGGTACAAGTGAGGTTCCTAAAGCTCAGCCCCTTGTTTTGGCTTTGGGGCTAAAACGAACAATTTTTGAACTAAACAATGACAGGTCGATTCAGTTAATCAGGGAACAGGGGTCAAAACCTGTTCCATTTATATAATTGTGAGCCCAGGTTAGGTTCAACTTCAATCAATAAAACGAGTAAAGTCAATTTTGAGGTATGTGACCCTTTCAGATGGAAGCATGCGCCTATTGGTGCAACAAGGCTTGGTACCACTTTCACCAATCCAAAATCCCTTGAGTTGGCTTTAGTATCATTGCTCGATATCTACGTTTCTCACTGATTGTCTTTCCAATAAACCCTACTGTTATTCTACGTTTTTACATAAGTTGACTTGGGTGCACCTGTACGCGGACCTCAACAAGGAAGGTCATGCAACGTATTAGCCAGTTTCTTTTGTTTAAAATTATCAAAGCCTCAGGTACACCGCTGGTTCTACCAGGTTCCCTCAAACCCAGTCACCAGTGCACTCTACCCCTGTCCAAACTTGGTTATGAACTGCCCTATGGTGCATGGCCAAGTTTTGAAGAATGTTTGACATATTATTACTCTTAGTATGCTCAACACCCTCACCTTAAGTCTCTTTAGCTCAAGCACCCTCTGCTGGGCTATTTTTATTATAATGATGAAAACTAGCGCCCTTGTGTTGGTCCTGTGCACTAAGCACCACCCCATTAGGAACTGGAGAGTTATAGACACTCTCCTTACATTAGATGCTCAACCATATAACTTTACGCGTATTACTTTTTCCATGTGGGACTTTTGCAAAGTGCACACGGTGTGCCAGCTGGTGGCCATGGCCACATTCGAGCTCACCCTTGTTTTGCATTTTGATGAGGGTTGGAGCATTCTGGCATTATTCTCGCTACCTCTTCCTGAAAAGTACTCACCTGACTTTCCTGTACCTGGTTGATATGGATGCTTCACAATCTATGGTTCATGATTCCCTCAACTTTCCACCGAATTTATTAGATAAACAATCAAAAATTCGTTTTTTTTCAGCACCGCATTTGGATGGTGTAGGAAGGATCGTTGAGGAAGGGCCTGGTGGTGTAGGCCTTGGATAACGTCATACAACCCGTAGTCAAAATTGGCATAGGGTCGCTCTTGTCCAAAAACGTGTGTTATAATGAAATTTCTATAACATTAATGAGCCATTTCTCGTTCCATATGGCTCAGATATGGAACCCATTTCAGTGTATCAGATCACCCAAGAAAACCCACGCTTGACCACAATCATGATCCGCGGCACCCAGAAAGAGGAGAAGGTGTTACAGTTACATTATAAAAATGTTTATGCAGTTCCTGAAGTTATGGTGGTATATGTGGCCTCAGTAGTAAGGTTGGCCAAATATCCCTCTTCATTCTTTGATGCAAAACCCTGGGGGAATGTTAGACCCTGAAAAAGTGTTTGGTGTTGAAGTGTTGGTGTTTTCTGCTTGTTTTAAACTTAGCGGTATTCTAGAGATACGCTAAAGGGTTTTTCACAGGGTTCAACCCACTGAGCAATTAGGACCAATGATATGATGATTGTCATCCTTTAAACAACAGAATAAAATTTGAATAAATATGGAGCACTTGCTCCCACAACCTCTTTTATTTAATATATTAAAATACAGTGGATCCTCAAAAGTTCTTCTCACTTCTAAACTATCAACAAACTCCCTAGTTGATTGTCTCATCACGCCTATATCCCAGTGACTTCAGATGATGCCGCTTCCTTTGCTTAGTAATTCAATATTCCATATCTCATTGGTTCTGGTAGTTCTTCATTTGTTAATTTTACATTCACCTAATTTGAGGCAATTTCCTAACTATTCATCATACTCCATAATCTTCAACCCAATATTTCCTCATCTTGAGACGCTCAAATAATCATTACTCATATCAAACTCAGTGGATTCTAGAAATAATGCCATAACGACTTAGGGGTCTATTGTCCAGTCATATCAGAATCGTGACATTCCCCCTTGACTGGACAATACGGCTCCTATTTCTTATATGGCCGGAGGAACTTTGCATGCACTCATTTAATGATCCAACCGCTATCGGGGTCCTTGATAGTATATGCATCTATACCTGTCTTCTCAGTAACTTTGAATGGCCCAATCCAGATACTGGCCAACTTGTGCTTCTTCCAAAATCCATGTTGATCATGGAATAGAACTATGTCTCTATCTTTGAACTGGGATAAACCACTATGCCGTTCAGATCAGCAGCTTGAATCTTAATCTTTTTGGCTAAACTGAACGAGTATGCTTTGGTTTGCAATTTGATTAATGTGTGTTATAATTTGGCAGAATCATTGAGATACGCCGTAAGGGATTTTACACAGGGTTTGGCCCACTGAGCAATAGGATCAATGATATGATGATCGTGGCCCTCAGTAACAACAGAATAGACTTAATCTAATAAATATGGGGCACTTGCTCCCGCTACACTATTTTATTTAATATATTAACACAGCGGTTCCTTGCTGTTCCACTCACTCTATCTTATAAAAAACCTCCTCTCTCTTAATCACCCATTGCGCTTATATACAGAGGCTTTGGACAATATCGCTCTCATAGCTTAGACTATTCTGTTCTGCCAATTCACCTCAATTTTAGTTTATTAGTATTTAGTTCTCTATCGCCCTGATTGTAGGCTATTTAATTCATATTCATCAAATGTTGACATCGCCTTATCGCCTCATTTAAAGGCAATCCAATAATAACCCCATTAAATCCTAATATTGCCTCATCTTGAGGCACTCAATTAATCAAAACTAATATAATTTCATCAGATTCTTCCCAATCCGCCTTAACTGTCCCAAGATTATCATCCGGTCATATTGGATTCATGAAATTACCCCTTCCTTGACTGGACAATAAGGCTCCTACTGCTTGTATGATTGGAGGAACTTTGCATGCACTCGGTTAATGATTTGACCACTTGTGGGGTCCTTGATGATATAAGCGTTGACCCCAGTTTTCTCTATAACTTTGAATGGACTGATCCAGATACTGGCCAACTTGTGTTTCCGCCTGAACCCATGTTGATCATGGAAGAGAACTATATCGCCTTCTTTGAACTGTGCCAACCCACTACAATGTACCTGATTGGCAGCCTGACTCCTGATCTTCTTGGCTAAACTAAAGGAATATGCTTTGGTTTGCAATTTGATCAGAGTGTTTTCAAGTTTAGTCAAAATAGTGATGGGGTTCCACTCCACTGGAGTCTTCTACACATGAATAAAGTAACGCCAGAAGAGCTGGGTGTTGACCGTATAGTAGTTGAAAGGGGCTTTTCCCTGTGGCAGAATGGTAACTAATGTTATAGGCAAACACGGCAGTGGATAGGAGAGAACTCCAATCTGAAGGTTGATCCATTACTAACTTCTGTAGTATGTTCACCAAGGTCCCATTCACCCATTTGACCATTCCATTAGACTCAGGGTGTTATGGAGTCGTCAGAACCCCACATATACCCATAAGCTCGTTCATTTTTGGGAGGATGTGCAAGGTGAAGTTAGTTCCATTATTGGTGAGAATAAATTGAGGGCAGCCATGTCGCTAGTTAATGCATTCCATTACGAACTTAGCCACTGTGACCGCCCCTAAATCCTGTATCAGCCGCACTTCAACCCACCAAGTCAAGTGTTTGATAGCCACCATAATGTACTTACATTGGTTAGCTCCTGTTGGCAAGGGACCAATGACATCAATGGAAGCTGTATGCCAAGCAAAATTTGGTTTCACTACCTGATATGAAGCCTTATGGCGGAATGTGTACTCAACTTGGCACTGATGGCAACATAAAATGGTTTTAAGCACATCGAGGTTCATGCTTTCCCAATAGTACCAAGGGTGCAACAACTCCATTGTCTTGTGCACCCCACCATGTCTGACTGCCTTGTGGGCGCATATAATAACCTCAGCCATGCTGAGGGTCGCGGAAAAGTCACCATAGAATCGCCAATCTGTATGTACAGTTCCTGATTCAGTTGGAAGTTATTTGTTCGCATTTCATTCAACACTTTATTCACTTGGGTCAGTTCATTGTTGTACTTTCTGCTGAGCATTTTGTCAAATATTATGTCACTTAAATCCGTTGTAACTGCAATTGTTGGCAATCTTGATAAGCAATCAGCGTTTTGGTGATTTGCTCCTGAATGATGAAGAATTTTGAAGTCGTAAGCTTGCAGCTTAAGAGCCCATTGGGCTTGCCGCCCCTCAGGCTCTCTCAAATTCTGCAACCAGCATAACGATGCATGATCTGTTACAAACTTAAACTTTACTTTGTGCAAGTAGACTCAAAAATACTTATACACATAAATCACCGCTAAGCACTCTCACTCAGTTAAAGTGTAATTTTGTTCATAAAAATTCAAGCTATGACTGCAGTATGCCATGGGGTGCTCCTCCCCCTCATCATCCTTCTGAGACAGAACCGCCCCAAAAGTGGAAAGTGATGCATATGTCTGCACTATAAATTCCTTATAGAAATTAGGGTAGTGTAACACATGCGCACTAATTAGCGCCATTCAAAGTGTATCAAAGGCACATTGGCGCCATTCCAACCATTCAAAAATGGCATCCTTCTTTAGTAGCTCAAATAGTGGACCTCCAATGCAACTGAAATTGGGTATGAAGCGTCAGTAATAAGCCACCATCCCCAAAAACACCTGAATGTCCCGCTTACTAACTGGCTTAGTCATCTTCCAGATAGCCTTCACCTTGGCAGGTTGGGGTCTTATCCCTGTCACATCCACCACAAACCTGAGGTACTCCAGCTGATCCTTGAAGAAGTGGCATTTCTTGGGCTTGACCTTAGTATTGGCCTCAGACAGTCGGCGAAATACCTCTTCCAAATGGGTAAGGTGTTCAGTGAACATGCGAGAGAAGACATTAGTATCATCAAGGTACACAAGTACACATGACAGCTTCAGATCGCCCAAAATGGTGTCCATTGCTCGTTGAAACGTAGCTAGGGCAATAAATAGCCCTTGCGGCATCTGAGTTGGTTGGAAAACACCCTTTGGATGTGATTACGGCACAATTTTCTTGTTCTGCCATGGGCAATTTAATTTGCCAATAACTGTATATCAAATCCATTGCCTAGAAGTAGCAAGCTCCACCTACCCGATCCAGCACATCATCAATCTGCGGCAGAGGGTTAGAGTCTTTTTTGGTGACACTATTGAGCTTCTGGTAGTAGATTACTGTTGTGATTCTTTTTATTTAACCGAGGTAAGCCGACCAGGGGACAGACATTACCGAATATATGTGAACTAAGAGAATAACTAACAAATATAAAATTGGGCACCCCAGGGTACTCAAGTTACCCCTGTTGCCAGCGGGACTGCCAGGTATGGGGGTTGGTGCACTACTCTGAGGGGGTTTCCCCTGCTATGGAGCAGGTGTGAAGGAAAGGGTCTGTGTGGAGGAACCAGAGTGGGAACCATGATTCTATGAGCGCTTTTTGTCTTGGTCTCATATATCCATAGAGCCAGGCTTGGAAGTGCTCTAGTAAGTGGACATGGAATCTGCTAATAATCCCATGAATGGTTTGGGACGGTGCCCTTGAACGCATCTAATGCAATTGTGTGTATTGTCCACATTGCAATGGGTATTATTAGGGAGCGGAGGGTAGATGGGATTGGTGACTCGATCTGGAGCGCGAAGATACTCTTTGATATTGAGAATTCTTGTTCGTTTTGAATCTTGAGCAGGCGTGCGACTTCCTGCCATATAGCTTTAGTTGGGAAGCATGTTTCTATGCAGGGATGTAGGAATCCTTCCCCTCCACATACTGTACATGTTTTGTGGAGGGAGTTGGAGCGGTCCGCCGTCCTATAGGTCCTTCTCAAACAGCGCCAGGCGTTTGCTCTTATCCTTGGTTGTAGGAGTGTGTCATTTTCCACATTGCTTTCTGAGTGATTAAATCATAGGAATGTCCTTTCATCTAGGTATTCTATCCTAGCTATGCTTGGGGTTGTTGTGAGAATATCCCTCTGGGGTGGTTTTCTGGGTTTCTTAATTTGAATTGGGGGCTGGGTCGTCCCCTTCCCTGTATAGTACCCATATTTCTCATGGTCCATCCCATATGGCGGATAGTTTGGAAGATATGATTGAAATGAGGGGAGGTTCCATGCGGACCTGTTGCAGTAGGGTGCTTGGCAAGGTATGAAAGTAGTCTGGGTGGACTATGTGGGTTGGTTAATTTGAGCGCCTGTGCAAGTTAGTCCTACTGCTCTGGACCAATGTTGTTGCGGGAGGTCTGGAGCAAGGATTTCCTTATCTAGGTACCTAGGATGTGATTGGCATGGCTCTCAAAATCTATTAGTCCCATGCCTCCGCTTGAGCGTGGGCCAAATAGTGTTTCCATCCGTATAGGAGGGTGAGCCAGGCCACAGCCAGCCCTGGATAAGCGCGCGCGTATTGAGGTTATAAAGGTAGGTGAGAAGGCTATCGCATGGGCCTGGTACCACAGTATTGGGAGGATGAGCGAGTTAGCAACTGTAACTCGTCCTGTTAGTCCTGAGGGTTCATCCCTTAAGGGAGGCGACGCGTTTGGATACCCATTGTAACAGGTTACTTTCCATTGTCTCAATAGCATATCCCCCTGATTCTAGCCAGATTCCAAGGTTTCAGACAGGAGTGGTGGTGGGAGGTGTTGCAAAGGGTAAAATAATTGGGTTTTTTCTTCAGTGTTGGTGTGAGGTTCTGATGTTGTGGCCCAATTGTTTGTGTATTTGCCTAAGAGGATGATTTCTGTCTTCCTTTTGTTAAATGCAATGCATTGCTCACCTTGGAGTATTCCTCTAGAGTGTATTCCAGCTGTCGGCATCTTAATTGTTTGCTATACCTGCTATGCAGTCATCTGCAAAGGCCAGTATCTTGACTGTTGGTTTGTCTTGTGGTTATCCTCATGAGACATGAGCCAGTTACTCGGAGGAGCAGGTCAAAGCTGAAATTGTATAGCAGTGGGCTGAGGGATCCCCTTGTTTGAGCCCTCTGTGTGGTTTGATATTGTTTGTTAGGAATCCAGGGCCGCATCCAGCCATGGTTGAAGATTCTGTTAGGAGCATCGCCCATTTTATGAATCTTGGTGGGAGTTTGAAGGCATGTAGACATTCTTTTAGGTATGTCCAGCTAACACGGTCATACGCCTTTTCCTGATCCAAGAGGACCAGGGCACCAGTTGCTTTGGATTGGCAAATGTTTGCAACAGGGTGTATGTTGTTCCAGATTGAACGCCCTGGTATAAACCCAAACTGGTTGGGTGATAGGGCGTCAGATGCAATTGCGCCTAATCTAGCTGCTAAAATTATTGTTAGAATTTTTGTGTCAGTGTTGGAGAGTGCAATTGGGCACCTGTTGGCCAGGTCCAACTTGTCACCCTTTTTATACAAGGTTATAACGTAGGATTCATGGCCTCCTGGTAATAGGCATGTTTCCAACAAACTCTGGTTCATTGGCGCCAATAGTCGGGGGCGATTTGTTAAAAATATTTTTTGTAAAATTCGTAGGGTATCCCATCAGGCCCTGGGCATTTCTATGTGGTGCACCGCGAATTGTTTCCCAAAGCTCCTCCCATGTGATAAGGGATAATATATTGTAATTTGGTGGTGTACTTTGTATCTTCGCAGTTTAATAAATTCTTTAATTTTTTGTGGATCTGTTGGCATATCACAATATTATTCAGTTTAATAGCGGTACTTCTGCCTTGACCTCCTCAGGGGTCAGTTGCCACGGTGTCGTTGGTCTTGCAGACCTGTGCACATGGGCTGGTTTCTGCAGGAGTGGAATTGGCGGAAAAAGTATGCCAAACAGGTTTCGTTTCCTTTATGAACTTACCTTTGTTTAATACTTAGATTCTGTGTTGGTGTTCAAAGATGAGATTGTTAAGTTGGGCTGAAATTTCTGCCCATTTGCGTCCCCAATTAGGGCTATAGCCAGATCTCGGAGTATTTAATTCCAGGTGGTCTAGTTCTGCCAAGGTATGCTTGATTGTGGCTGTGTCCGCGGTGTACTTGCATGATGCAATATGTTGGGTTTTGTTGATTAAATCTTTTTGAATTTTTTCCCATGTTCTGATGGGATCCGAAGTGAATGGGGCTGTGAATTCTGGGTTTGTAGCCTTGTTTTTCAACCCAGTCAGATATCTCAAGCAATCTTATATTTTCTGGGTGAAGCTTTCTCCAAGGCGACACCTGTGTGTGGGATTGGGTTGGCACAAACTGCACCGTAACTAATTGGTGATCAGAAAAATTAATCTATTTTGTTGTAAATTTGGAGATTCTGAGTGGTGGGATTGTGGGATGAGGATGTGGTCAATATGACTCATCAATGAGCAGTCTCACGTATGTTGGGCCTTGTCATATGGGGAAGGGTTGGTGGTGGGGGGGGGAAGAGCATCCTGTAAGCCAATAGATGCCTTCATTGTGCGATATTCTTTGTCCAGGTGGGTATCCCCTGGGATTAGGCCATCAATATATATTGGGGTTATCTCAGCAGTTGAAATCGCCTAACATGATGATATCTGGTGGGAGGGGTGAGTAGAAATTTTTTCAAAAAATTATTTCTCTCTCCAGTTGCAGTTCACGGTGCATAGATACATGCTAACAAAATTATTTCATCTTGGCATGTGATTGTTGCTACCAGGACTCAACTGTGCAAGTGTAATGATGAATTTGTAATTTTAAATTTTTTGTTGTTTTGGACTATCACCCCACAGTGAGACGTCCATACTGATTTGATGGTGCAACCCTGGTTGACCAGGGATTCTTCCCCTTGTAGGCAGTGGGTTTCTTGGATGGCCAAGATGTCTACAAGTGGTTTTGCAGGAATGCCAGCTTTTTGGCTTGAAACATATGACCCCCTGGCTCCCGCGATGTTTAACGTCCCTATTGACACTGGAGGTGCCCGCGGCGCCTCAGGAGCGGTTGGAGGACCCTCTGGCCCTATCCCACCGCGGCTCATTTTGGCCATACTCCGCGCCTCACTCCAACTATTTCACTGCCATTGTTGGTTCCCTTGATCTGACCCAATGATTTAAGGGAATTGCGGATTTTTTTGCGTCAACTTTTCCTGCACAGGTCTCATGTTGATTAAATGCGGGTTGTTGATTAGATTTTATATTTTCTGAGGTTCAACTTTGTTGCATTGTGCACCACATTTTCACCCAAATTGCGGTTGCATTGTACCTCAGTATGTGCATGACTGATGACGCTATGGCTCAGTCTGGTTACTGGAAGTTTTTGACCTGGGCGTATTGTTCTGATTGGTTGGTTTGGTGAATATCTGAAATATCCTCCTGAATTTGTCCATGGTTAATGGCGGATTCCGCGTGTGCCGCCGCTTCAGCTGCTGCTCTCTTGCGGGCTTTTTTGTGCTGCTTACGCTGTTTACTTGTGACTGGGTCCACAATGGAAGATAGTCCATCTTCACCCCAGCGAAATGGGTGGTGGCCATCATTCATTTTAGCGAAATTTTCATTATCTTTGTACATAGATTCTTCACAAAATCATTTTTCATTAAGCCCTCTTTTACAGGGCATGCATGTTCCTTGTGGCCCAGTGAGCCACAGTGGTTGCAAATGGGTGGTGCGCATTCTGGTGTAACTTGGAATGAAGCTGACTGACTCCCATCTGCGAAGTGAAATTCTGCTGCGCAGGGAATTCTGGATAAATCCTCTTCCATTTCTGGGGAAGGGTTGATTACAGCGATAGCTTTGCCCATGCACGGGTCAGGCATTAAGCGAAATCGCTGTAATTCAAGTTGTTGGATTTCTCCGTAGGCCACTTGAACTTTTTGGAGCTCCTCCTCGATTACCTTATGAGGAAGTTTGGTGGGGAGCGAGTCAAAGGAGATGAACAAAGTTTTCGCTTTGTTCCATCTGGTGCACGCGGTGCACACAATTTTTTTGCCCTCAGGGAGGGCAATTTCCACGCAGATTTTTGCTTTGGCATCGGCTTCATCAGCTGTTTTATAACCAATATCAATCTGGCCGTGGCCCATGTTGTTGGTGACTATGTACACCGCATGAGGGAAAAGTGAGGGCTGTGCCTCACATGTTTTCTCCCACAGGGTCGGTGACTCATCCCCAAGGAAGAGTCTGATCCCATGTTCCACCTTTGACAAAAGATGGTTGAATTGAATGTACATGTATTGCGCATGCTTTACAGTAAATACCATAAACCCAGACGGTGTCTGAGTTTGCGATTTTTTATGGCTTGGGTTCCTGGTCCCCTCTAGGGCGTTTCTTGCCCTTAGTTGCACCTTTAAGTGCACTGCTTGCTGTGACGCTCGCCCATGTTGTATTATTTTTGTTATTAAAGTCGCCCATCTTTCCTGTGTGTGATTATTCAAATTTGCTGTTCAAATCAAATCGTAGTAACTAAAATGATTGTTATGAGAAAAAAACTATTACTGTTGTAATTTTAACCATATGAATTCCTCCAATGATTTAGTGTTATTTGGGATGATATGGCCAATCCTGGCAGAATGGCTTATTAACTGAATTTTGTATGATTTGATATGATTGCTAGTTCTCTGCTCCCCAATTTGGGTTGAGCCAAAATTATTATTCCACCGAGTTTGGTATTTAGGTTTGAGTGGGGCCAATCGGTGGCCTCAAATTAGTATAATGATCACCAGTGACTAATAGCCAAGGATAATCCAATTGATATCAATCAGCAGTATCAGTGGTCAATGCCAACTGCCATTCGTGGTCAGTTGTGGATTTTCCAGTGGAAAGCTGATGTATGCACTTCAAATGTTCGCTGCCTGTACTGTTATCCGATGTCAGTGGATCTGATAAATATGAGTCCAAGGCAGCTGAGGTTGTTTCCGCTGCCTCATTTTATTATCAAGATAAGATAAGAATAGATGTTGGCGAGATGTTGAGATATTCTGAGTCAAGCAAGCGACCAAAGTATTTTCTGGCACATTATTATCAATTCAAAGGTTGAACCCAAATTTGACATTTAATTAGGTTAATTATTTATATGGCTCACTGGTGACTTAAGGCTGAGGATGAGCCAAAACTAATTTGGACATTAGGGAGGATGGAGTGAGAGGGTTGACGCCAGGGAAGAGAATATAATAGAAGAAGAAGTAGTGTAAGAAGAAGAGAAGTGGTTGGCTGGAAGAACCAGTGGAAGAGCCAATAGGTCAGCGGTGGGCGCAGTAGCCCTTTTGTAAATAGTATAAATACCTGGCGCTTCCCTTTCAATAAATATCTCCCTTTGCTCATTCTCTTTTATGATTTAAGTTTATATTATCTCATTGTCAAGGGAATGAGGATAGGGGATCCCTGAAATGGTGTGGGTGACATGCCAAGGGGTTAGCTGGCACTGCTGGCCCCAACGCCCAAGGTGAAATGGCAAGGGCTGACCAGTCTTCATACTGGTTAGCCTGCCAACTAGCAGAGCCCATAGTCGATTTTCTGACATTGGTGCTCACTACAGGGAGACTCTGCTGGATAGTGCTGAAGTAGCTAAAGGTTGGTGAAGAGGTGGCGGTGATGCGCCACTGTGGGTCAGTTCCAGCAATTGTTGGTGGCGGGGAGAGGCAAGCCCTGGACGCCCGCCCCACACGCTGAGTTTGGAAGTAGGAGGATTACCATCTGGTTAAGTGAGGGGAAATGTCGTGATTTTAATCAGATAGAATCCACTAATGATAAAGCGTTATTTGGGATGATATGGCCAAACCTGGCAGAATGGCTTATTGACTGAATTTCATATGATTTGATATGATTGCTGGTTAGTTGCTCCCCAATTTGTGTTGAGCTGAAATTAATATTCCACTGAGTTTGGTATTTAGGTTTGAGTGGGGCCAATTGGTGGCCCCAAATTAGTAGAAGGATCACTGGCGACTAATAACCAAGGATGATCCAATTTATATCAATCAGCAGAATCAGTAGTCGATGCCAACTGCCATTTGTGGTCAGTTGTGGGATTTCTGGTGGAAAGCCAACGTATTTGCTTCAATTCTTTGCTGCCTGTACTGTTATCTGATGTTGGTGGATCCAACAATTATGAGTTCAAGGTGGTCAAGGTTTTTTAGTGCCTCATTTATTATCAAGATAAGATAAGAATAGATGTCAGTGAGATGCTGAGATATTCTGAGTCAAGCGAGAAACCAAAGTAGTTTCCAGCACATTATTATCAATTTGAAGGTCAAACCCAAATTTGACATTTAATTGAGTTAATTTTAAATATGGCTCACTGGCGACTTAAGGCTGAGGATAAAACACAACTAATTTGGACATTGGGAAGGATGGAGCAAGAGAGTTGACGCCAGGGAAGAGAATAGAGTAGAAGAAGAAGTAGTGTAAGAAGAAGAGAAGTAGTTGGCTGGAAGAGCCAGCGGAAGAGCTGATAGGTCGGCGGTGGGCGCAGTAGCCCTTTTGTACATAGTATAAATACCTGGCGCTTCCCTTTCAATAAATATCTCCCTTTGCTCATTCTCTTTTATGATTTAAGTTTATATTTATCTCATTGTTTAGGGAATGAGGATAGGGATCCCTGAATTGGTGTGGGTGACACGCCAAGGGGTTAGCTGGTGCTACTGGCCCCAACACCCAAGGTGAAATGGCAAGGGCTGACCAGTCTTCATACTGGTTAGCCTGCCAACTAGCTGAGCCCATGGTCGATTTTCTGACAATTACTGTGTGTTTAGTACCATCCTTCTTTTTAACAATTAGGACAGGAGAAGCTCACGGAATCTTAGATGGTTCAAGCATTCCCTGCTCTAGCAGCTTGACAATTTCTGCAGTGACGACTTCTTCAGCTGCCCTTGATCAGCGGATTAGCTGAGACCTGATGGGGGATGGTCCCCAGTGTCCAGCCAATGAACAACCCCTGAGTGCACCCTAAATGATGATTGTAAACAGCAAAAATCTATTTTGTATTTTTTACTAAAGCTTCCACCCGATCCTTCTTGTCTTCCAATAACCCCATTAAATCTCATGTGATATGACCGCCATTACACTGAGATGCGGTTTGATGGGCAGAACATTTTCATCCAGAGACCTGAACTCATGAACCTGGTTGACCTCCCCAACCAGGTTCAAATGTAGATACACTATAATTTGATGCTGGAGGTTTCAAATTGGTATTTTCTGAAGATTTGCTAATAATACCTTGATCTCCTCATGGCCCAGAAGTATGATGCCTGGAGCCACATGGTGCTCAAGCCGCGATTTCTGATAAGGCCCAATTGATCTCCCCATAGAGCCCAGCTGGCACTTCCACCTCTAACTCAGTGTCTAAAATTACTTGATGTCCAGAGGGAATATATATAGCTCCAGCTGCTCTAAGCGGTAACCCCTGATATTCATATATCTGATGGGGAAAGGCCCATGTTTTCTTTTTTAATTAATGATAGTGCACTGGAATTACCCCATCGCTGTAGGCAAGGTTGATTTGTCCCATATGCACTGAGCCCTTTGGCACTCCGCTGGAGGTAAAACAAATTGGGATCCGCTGTCCCAAAATGGCTAGGGTCTCTTCCATCATGTCAATGACAGCCCCATAGTGTCGCATAAAAGCAGTTCTAATCAATGGATCATAGTTGCTATTTGGTAATACTAACACCGGAGCCACAACAACAACGGATCCAAACTTCAAGGGAAGCGTGCTATACGCTCCCTCTCAGAGACCGTGGTTTCCGCTCCAGCGGTCCCATACACCATTTGGTGGTCTATGTCAGGTTTTGAAGACAACTTCGCCACCAACTTAGAGGAGACAATGTTAAAAGGAGCGCCCATAACAATCATAGCATGTACTCGGGCTTTGGCTACCACAATGTCACAGCAAGTGCACTCTGAGTAAGATAAATGCCAGCCATTTACTACGTGTACATTCAGCGGTTCATGTTTTCCCAGGAAGCTTATAATACTCGTGCCAACTGTAGGGTACTCTGTTATAATAGCGTCCACTGGAAGGGCGACCTCTACTCCTCTTAGAGACAACGCATCTGCAAACGATTCTAGCTGATATGATGGACTTTGGTCATACATTTGACAAGCGTAAGGCTTTGGCTGCTCTAGAAACCCTGTGTCTTCCATTTCTTTGACTTGTGCTTGAGTCAGCGCATTTACTCCCCCAACTGGCTGTTGGTAGAGGAATGTATCGTCATACTGGGAGGCTTCTGCTGCAATTACTACAGTAGACTCAGGTGGGACGTATGAATTCAAGATAGTGGAAGTAGAGAGTCCCATCTCTACTCTGCTCTGACTTTATCATGAAAACTTTGATCCTTTTGTACATAAGGGATCCATCAATTGGGGCACCATCGTCTCATGTGCCCAGTGTGACCGCAATTAAAACAACTTACTCCATAGGGCCTACATCTGTGCTTAATATAAGTTGGCCCACTTGGAAGGTTATTCCAAAGATGATCAGTGTAATAAGACCCACATCGGTAGAACGCCTGATGTTGATTAGCTTATTTAGGGCTGAAGGGGTAGTTGGTCAGTTGTTGATCAGCAGTTATGAGATGGATGTTGGACTGCGGTGAGTAACCTGGCAGACACTGCACTGACTGGTTGATTCCCCCACATGGACAGGGTTGGCAACGGCGACAGTGTGAATCTATTCAATATTGGATGAAGGGAAATTTACAGATAAGCGATGTACAAACTGAACAAGTTTTTGAAGAGGTACATCGTCCTCTAACAATGGGTCCATGACATTGTAAAGCTCAGGGTATGGCTTCACCGCAGAGGACATTGCAACTAAAACATCAACTTCAAATAAAATCCCTGCCCCAATTAACACATGGGCTTCCACCATAAATTGCTCTGCAAATGTGGTGAGGGTCTCATTTCTCTGAAACCCAATGTGTAAAACTCGGCTTTCCACTGTAACATCTTTGAAGTTCTGCTGAACAACTGCAGCACCGTCTCCTTTACTTCTTGGTATGTAACAGAACTATCTGGAAGATAACAAATGACTTGATCAGCACTTCTGACATCCAAGGTTGAGATCAACAGTTTTGACCTTAGCTGGTCTAAGGTTCCTTCAGTCGCAAACTCAAATAATTAAAAGTCCCATGAATATTTCATTCGCGATCAAATGGCGGCAGCTTATCATTGCAAACTTCTGGAGCAGCTCATCTTGTCTTTTGAGCACAGTGTCCAGAGCAAGTTTCAATTCCTCATATGCATTGGCCCAAGCGTGTCATGAAGATTCTTTATAAAAGCAACCTATATGCAACATAGAAGGCAACTGAGTTTTTTTTTTAAACTGATCAGTGGGCCCCCTGTAGTGAGCACTACTGTTATAGTTTGGCGGAATCGTTGAGATACGCCTTAAGGAATTTTGCACAGGGTTTGGCCCACTGATAAATAGGACCAATGATATGATGATCATTGCCCTCGATTAATAAAATGAACTTAATTTAATTATGGGGCACTTGTTCCCGCTACACTTTTTTACTTAATATATTAACACAGTGGTTCCTCGCTGTTACGCTCACTCTATCCTATTAACAACCTCCTCTCTCTCAATCTCCCATCTTGCTTATATACAGTGGCTTCAGACGATATTGCTCATATAGCTTGGACTATTCTGCCAATTCCCTAAATTTTGGCTTGTTAGTCTTTAATTCTCTATCGCCCAGATTGTAGGCGATCTAATTCATATTCATCAAGTGTCAACATAGCCCTATCACCTCATCTAGAGATAATCTAATAATAAACCCATTATATCCCAAAATTGCCTCATCTTAAGGCGTTCAAATAATTGTAACTGATATCATTTCGGCGGATTCTTCCCAATCCGCCCTAACTGTCCCAAGATTATCGTCCAGTCATATCAGAATTGTGACAAAGTGTCAGCTAGGGTCATCAAATAACGTTGGGGATCCATTCTGCTGGTATCTTCTACACAGGCGTATAGCAGTGCAAGAAGAGCAGGGTGTCAGCCATATACTAATTGGAGGGGACTCTTCCCCGTGGCGAAATGATAACTAAAATTATAGGCAAAGATGGTGTATTAAAGGTAACTCCAATCTGAGGGTTGATCCGTTACTAATTTATGGAGTATGTTCACTAAAGTCCCATTGACCCGCTCAACAATCCGTTGGAATTGGGGTGGTATGGGGTTATCAAAACCCTTTGGATGGCCATCAGCTCGTTGAGCTTTGAAAGGATGTGGGAAGTGAAGTTAGTTCCTTTATCAGTAAGGAGGAACTGAGGAAAGCCATGCCATTGGATAATACATTCCATTATGAATTTGTCCACTATGACCACCCCTAAATCCTATATTGCCCTTGCTTCAACCCACCGGGTTAAATGGTCAATTGCCAACAAAATATACTTGGACTGGTTAGCTCTCATTGGCAGAGGGCCAACGACATCTAGGAAACCATATGCCAAGCAAAGTGAAGCTTCACTAACTGGTATGAAGACTTTTGGCAGAATGGCTTTTCCAATTGACACCTGTAGCAGGAGGACATAGTATCAAGCACATCAAAGTACATGCTTTCCCAGTAATACTGAGGCCAAAGGAATTCCATAGTCTTACGCACACTACCATGTCCAATGGCCCTATGTGCACACATAATAATATTAGGCCGTGCTTAGGGTTGTGAAAAGTTCGCTGTTGAATCACTGATCCACTTATACAATTCACCATTCTGCTGCTAAGTATCATCTTGCATTTCATTCAACGCCTTTATGACTTGTGGCAGCTCATCATCATACTTACCACTAAGCATCTTATCATACATGATGTCACTTAGTTCTTCCATTACTGCGATTTTTTGGTAATCTTGAGAAGCAGTCTGCATTTTGGTATTTTGCTCCTGGTTGGTGAAAAATCTTAAGATTGTAATACTGCAGTTTAAGGCCCCATTAAGCTAGAAACCCCTCTGGCTCCTTTAGGTTTTGTAACCAGAGTAATGAGGCATGATCTGTTATAGATTTGAACTTTACACCATGAAAATAAACTTTGAATTGCTTATAAGCATAGACCACCTCTAAGCACTCCTGCTCAGTCACAGTATAATTACGTTCATGGCTACTCAGGCTTTAACTACAGTATGCCACTGGGTGCTCCTCCCTCTCGTCATCTTTTTGGGACAAAACTGCCCTTACAGTAGAAAGAGTAGCATCCGTCTGTACAATAAATTTCTTTTTCAAAATTTGGGTAGCGTAGTACTGGCGCATTGATCAATGCCATTTGAAGTGTATTGAAGGAGCATTGATGGCTTCCTTCCATTCAAACGTGACGTTTTTTTAATAACTCAAACAGTGGACCTCCAATACAACTTAAATTTGGTATGAAACGGCGATAGTAGCAAACCATCCCTAAAATTACTTGTATATCTCGCTTACTTTTTTTGGTATAATCATCTTCCAAATAGCCTCCACCTTAGCTGGTTGGAGCCGCAGCCCTGTTGCATCAACTACAAATGCAAGTTACTCTAGCTGATCATTGAAAAAGTGGCATTTCTGGTGTTTTATTTTGATGTTGGTCTCAGCCAACCGGCGGAATACATCTTCCAAATGGGTAAGGTGCTCAGAAAATGTGGGGGAAAACGTTGATGTTGTCTAGGTATACAAAAATGCATGAAAGCTTTAAATTATCAAGAATAGTGTCCATATCCCGTTGTAATGTAGCTGGGGCATTACACAGCCCTTGTAACATATGTGTCACTTGAAAAAACCCTTTTGATGTGATAATGGCGCATTTCTCTTGTTCCTCCGCAGGTAACTCAATTTCAATAGTCAAATATCAAATCCATTTCAGAGAAATAACGAGCTCCTCCCAACTGGTCCAAAACATTGTTTATTTGCGGCAAGGGGTATGAGTCCTTTTTCGTAATGCTGTTGAGCTTGTGGTAGTCTGTTACTACCCAGTTGGTACCATCCTTCTTTTTGACAATTAGGACAGGGGAAGCCCAGGGGCTCTTTGATGGTTCAAGCATTATTTGCTCTAGCACTTTATCGAGCTCTGCTGTGACAACTTCTTCTGCTGTTCTAGATTGGCGGATTGGCTGAGATCTGATGTGTGGATGATCCCCAGTGTCCACTCAATGGATCACTCCCCGCATGCACCCCAAAACATGATCATCAACAGCAATGATCTATTGTTTTTTGAAATAAGGCTTCTGCTTGATATTTCTGGTCTTCCATTAACACCATTAAATTTTCATTCGGTACAACTGCCATTACTCTGGGCTGTGGTTCAATGGGCAGACCAAATTGATCCAGAAAACTGAACTAATTAACATGGAGGACCTCCTCAATTGGGATAAAATGTAAATACGCCACTATTTGGTGTCAGAAGATTGGCATTGGTTCATTCTGAAGATTTGCTACCAAGACCTTGATCTCCCCATGCCTCGGAAGTATAGTGCCTGAAGCCATGTGGGGCTTAAGCTGAAATTGCTGATAGGGCCAATGACATCTCCATATAACCCAGCAGGCATTTCCTCCTATAACTCGGTGTTTATAATTACTTGGTGCTCAGAGGGAATATATATAGGGCTGGCAGCTCTAAGCGGTAGCCCTTGGTGTCCATATATTTGATGGGGAAGGGCCTGGATCTTGTTCTTTAATCAATAGTAGTGAACTAGAACCACCACATCACCATATACAAGGTTAATGTGACCCATGTGCACCGGATCCTTTGGCATTCCACTGGAATAGAAGTATATGGGGATCCGCTGCCCCATAAATTCAAAGGTTTCCGCTGTCATATCAACAACAGCCCCAAAGTGGCGCATAAAAGCAGTTTCAATTAACAGGTCATAGTTATTGTTCAGTAGCACTATAGCTGTGGATACAATGACAATTGACCCAAACCGCAAGGGTAGTGCGCTGTATGCCCCTTCAGAGAACGTGCTTTCCGCGCCTGCAGTCCCATACACCATATGATGTTCCACGTCAGGCTTTAATGCCAACTTCTCCACCAACTTTGTAGACACTATGTTGATTGGGGTACACATATAAATTATAACGCGGACTTAGGTTTTTGCTACAACAATGTCACAGTAAGTACACTGTGATTAAGACACATTCTTATTGTTTAAAACGTGGACATTTAATGGATCTCATTTTCCTAAGAAGCTCATGATACCCTCTCCGACTTTAGGGTACTTTTTAACAATAGCATCCACAGGGAGGGCCACATTCACCCTTTTAAGAGATTCCATCGGTGAAAGGATCTGGTTCATCTTTAGAAATTTGATCAAACATTTGACAGGCATAAGGCTTTGATTTCTCTTGTGGGCCTGCTTTTGCTGTGTCCATAAATTGCACTCGTGTCAGAACATTCACCCCCCAACTGGCTGCTGATATAGAATTCATCATCATAGTGGGGAACTTCCACTGAATGTACAGGGATAGGTTCAGGTGGGACGGTTTGAGTCAGAATAGTGGAAGTAGAGAGTCCCATCTCTACTCCGCTCTGACTTTTCCCTGATTGTACTGCTCCTGCAGAAGGGAATGAACCTGACGATTAAGACAACTTCTGGCCAAGTGCCCAGAGTGACCACACAAGAAACTATTGACACCATAAGACCTGCGTCTTTGATTGTTGTAAAATGTGCCACCCTAAAAGTTAGACTGGGGTCGAGTGGTATAAATAGACCCCTACCAATAGTTGAACTGCAGATGGCAACTTAGTTGAGAGTGAGGCGTGTAGTGATATTAAGGCTGGGGGTTACTAAACGGACGCTGAACAGGAGGGATAACTCCCCCAAATAAGAAAGTCTTGCAGCGGAGGTGATAGGTTTCTGCTCTATATTGGGCGGAGGGAAGGTAGCATATAGATGGCGTAAGATTTGAATGAGTTTAAGCAAAGTTATGTTAACTTCTAAATATGGAGCCATGGTATTGAAAATCTCATGGTATGGTTTCACAGCGAAGTCAACACTATGCATAGATCATATTTGGTTAGATTCCCTGCCCTAATTAACACATTGGCTTCCGCCGTAAAGCAATCAGAAAATGCAGTGAGGGTCTCATTATGCTGAAACCCAATGGTTAAGAACTAGGCTCTCCACTGCATCATTTAAAAGTTCCTCTGAATAACCACAGCACAGTTTCTTTCACTTTTTGATAGGTATCAGAGCTGGTGGAAAGATAGCAAGTAACTTGGTCAGCACTTCTGATATCCAAAGTGGATTTTAATAATTTGGCTTTACGCTGATCTGAAGCTCCTTATACTGAAAACTTAAATCTCTAAAACAAATCCATAGATATTCCCATTATGATCAAATGAAGGCAGCTTATTGATACAAACCTCCTTCAGAAACTCCTTCTTCCACTGGAGCCTAGCGTCCAAGGCAAGCCTGAGCTCTGTATATTCAATGGTTGCAGCATCTTGGAAAGACTCCTTGCCAGAGAAAGCCTGATATGACATGACCAGCGACTAAAAAATGTTATCTTTATTGATGATCAATGGGCCCCCTGTAGTAAACCACTTTTATAAACTTGGCAGTATTCTAGAGATACGCTGAAGGATTTTTGCACAGGGTTCAACCCATTGAGAAATTAGGACCAACAATATGATGATCTTCATCCTTGAAACAACAGAATAAACTTTGAATAAATATGAAGTAATCGCTCCCACAACCTCTTCTATTTAATATATTAAACTACAGCGGATTCTCGCTGTTCTGCTCACTTCTAAACTATTAACAACATCCTTAGTCAATCATCTCACCTATATCCCAGCGACTTCAGATGATACCGCTTCCTAGGCTTAGTATTTCAATTCACTGTATCTCATTGGTTCTGGCAATTCTTCATTTGTTTTTCATGATCACCTAATTTGACGCGATTTCCCATCTATTCAACATACATCAATATCTTCAACCCAATATTGCCTCATCTTGAGGCGCTAGAATAATCATTACTTGTATCAAACTCAGCGGATTCTATCCATTCTGCCATAATAACTTAGGGCTTATCATCCAGTCATACCAGAATTTCAACACTGCTCTAAATAAAGATCATTTGGGTTATTTTATGCTGACTGCTACCATTTCATACCCTTCAGGGAGAATCAGCACTACTATTTTGGTGGATACTGGAGCCTCTGAGAATTTTATATACCAAAACCTAGCTGAATACCCTGAGCTGAGTTAATTGCCAGGTGGTATGGTTAGAGGAGGGGCTTCCCAAATTTATTCCACGCTGAAAATCATAGGGTTAGTGGACTACTTAGTGGGCACATATCATCTGTCTGACCACTTCCAAGCTATTAAAAACCTTCTGTACCCCGTCGTTTTGGGCGTAAAGTGGTGGCGAAAGTTTGACGTCAGGACTAACTTGAAAGAAAAATACCCTATCCCTAACTCTGAAGAATGGTCGCAAGTTGGTTTTTCCTTTGGTCGAAGCCAACTTTCAGGGCTATTTGCCCCACTGGCCCAATATTCACACTCTCAGTCTTGCCCCGCTGCTGAGGCCCTCAGTGGAGGTCCCTCTACTTTCCTTTTTGGAGGGATTGGAATCTTTGTTTGATGCAGCTTCAGCTAATGCACTACCAGATCATTCAAAGTTTGATTGCAAGTTCAAGTTCACCATTGATTTGGTGCGTATCTCTTCCCCAATTTATCCTTTAAGGTTCAGGAGAAAACCTTAGATGTGTGGGTTAAGGAGCAGTTAGTCAAAGATGCTATTTTTCAGCGAACTTCCCCTGCATGTTCCCCACTTCTCTTTGTTGAAAAGGCCGATTTAACTTATGCCCATGCATAGCTATTGGAATCTCAACAACGTCACCGTACCAGACTTAAATCCCATCCCCCTGGACTTTCAGATTGCACGCTACGTGGAGAAGGCGAGAGTTTTCTCCAAGCTGGATTGTTTAATTGGGTTCATTCAGATTCATATTAAGAAGAGCCAGGAGTGGTTGACTGCATTTTGTACCCGGAAAGGAATCTTCCAATTTCAGTTTATTTCCTTTGGGCTTAAAAAGCCTCTGCTATCTTCCAACGTCATATTAATGCGGCTTTGAGGGACTTGATGAGGTATGCACGGTAGCTTACATTGATGATATTTTGGTATTTTCTCCTAACAATGTGTCCCATGCTGTACACTTTAGGCAGATGGTGGAGCGTTTGAGGGCTGCCAACCTTACGCTAAAATCAGTAAGTTTGAGTTCTTTAAGTCCCATGTCATCTTTCTGGGCAACGTCGTGTTTGACCAAGGGCACATGATAACCCCCAGATAAGTAGAAGGCTATTAGTGAGTGGCCTACTCCAACTTCAGTTAAAGAATTGAGAAACTTTTGAGGGCGTGAAAGTTCCTTAAGAATCTCACTCCAAACCTTTCTGAAGTTGCAGCACCTTTGTATAAGGCGATTGGGGAAAAACTACTTCAGTGATCCCCCGTTTTGGAGGATGCCTTCCAAGCAGTAAAGTGTAAGGTGCTATCCACTTCCATTCTTCGCCATGTTGACCAAAATATAGAGTTTATTATTGCTTCAGATGCCTCCAACTTTGCCATAGCGACAGCCCTATTACAAGTAGGTGAAGATGGAATATACCATCCAGTGGGATATCTTTCTAGGAAAATGTCTCTGCTTGAGTTAAACTACGCCGTGTATGATAAAGAGTTATTAGAAGTGGTTGAGGCGCTGACTTATTGGCGTCACCACTTGCATGGCTCATCCCTACCCTTCCACGTACATACAGATCACCATTCCTTACTGTAATACCGCGCACCTCATGTCTTAATCCCACAGCAAACCCACTGGCATGAGACCCATGCTCAATTTGCGTTTTCTTATGAGCTTACTAAGAGCAAGGAGATTGGTTTGGCGGATGTTTTGAGCCGTAACTCTACACTAGCTCCCAATACAAAGGAGGTGGAGGTGCATAATACCCATTTAATTATTCCACCGAGTAAGATTGTGTCTCAACTTTCCTCTCCCTTGGCCAATGGGCCAGCGCTCGCTTCTCTATAAAATGCGGAGGAATATGTATGTTCAGGAAGGTAGTCCTTTTTCAGACTTTGTCAGCCGAATATACTATGGTCCTTGCAAAGTATGCATTGAATCAGGAGGATATTACCAGAGGTTATCACGTTATGAATGAGATGGTGTGGTTTCAGGGGCGCCTATGGGTTCCTGCTGGACCACTTTAACTGGAAATCACCCAGGACCATCATAACGGAATCACCATTGGTCATCCTGGAAGGGCGAAGACCCTTGAGTTTATCCGCTGCGCTTACAATTGGAAGGGATTAGCCGCTCAGATAGTAAAATATTGTAAAGTGTGCCTAGTCTGCAACCAAATGGAACTAAAACGCTAGACTTTAGCAGAGTTGTTGGTACCAATTCAAAAGGCTGATGGGCCTTGGACTTTCCTTATCTTTTAATTTTATTGTCGAATTTCCTGTATCTGATGGCTATGATGCTATCATGGTGGTGGTTGACCATTTTACGAAGTTCGCCCACATTATCCCTTGCAGAACCACAGTCACCGCGGTGAAATGGCTAAGTTGTTTGTTACTAACGTCTTCGCTCTTCATGGGGCCCTCAAGAAATTGTTAGTGATTGGGGGCCCCAGTTTACTTCTGTCTTTTTGGAAGAGCTGTGTAAAACTCTGCAAATCCGTCTCTTCCAATCAACTGCCTATTACCCTCAATCAGACGGGAAGACAGAACGAGTGAACCAGTGCCTTGAACAGTTCTTGCGGTGTTACACTGCTGCAGCTCACTCAGATTGAAATTCCCATCTCTCCATGGCCCAATTCAGTAATAACAACGCACAACATAAATCAATCAGTTGTTCCCTCTTCTTCTCCAACTATGGCTTTAATCCCGTCTTCAACATGGAGCCCAGTTGTGGCTCCAAGGCGGAAGCGGTGGTGGACTTCGCAAAAATGATCAAGAAGTACACCAAGAGGTGAGCACGAATTTAGATGTGGCCATGCAGGCTTACAAGGAGCATGCTGATAGTAAGAGACAGGTTGGACCTGCGTACAAGGAAGGAGATCTCGTGATGCTGGATGGTAAAATCATCTCAATCAAGCAACCATGCAAAAAACTGGGACCAAGGAGGATTGGACCATACCGCGTTGTCAAAAAGGTGGGCCACGCCTCTTACCAGTTGGATCTTCCCCCTTGTTTTATATCTTTTCAGTATTCCATGAAAGCAAGTTCATGTTTGAAAGCCCCCTCCAGAGACTCCTGAGGCTTATCTCGTGGATGGGGCGCCATAATGAGAAGTTTAGGAGATTGTAACATCTCGTCAGATTAGAAGAAAACTCGAGTATCTTGTATCCTGGAAGGGATTTGATGCAGTGGTGAACAGTTTTGTCCCAGCGCACAATTGCGCCCATGCCCAAGATCTAATTTTTTGCATTCCACGAGCGGTTCCCTGAGGCTTCAGGATAAAAGTTTAACCAAGCCGTTGCCACCATGAAATTGGCACCATCCCATAAAAACTTTTCCTTGGCAGATGCTCTGGAGGGGGTGGAGCCCAAAAAAAGAGGAGAGGGTAATGTCATGTTTATGTGACTTTATAGAGGGCACCAATGGCAGGGACAAGGCTGAGCAACAGGAGGTCCAGATTGTGAAACTTCAGGCCCTTCCTGATCTCAAGCACACCTTGGATCAACTCTGGGTATAGTCTAGGTACGCCCAGGTTAGTACAAGTGAGATTCCTAAAGCCCAGCCCCCTGTTTCAGCTCTAGGGCTAAAACGAATGAGTTTTGAACTAAATGATGATGGATTAATTCAGTTAATCAGGGAATGGGGTTTCGAAACCCGTTGCATTTAAAAAATTGTGAGCTTAGTTAGGTTCAACTTCAGTTGATTACTCGAGTTAAGTCAATTTCAAGGTATGTGACCCTTTTTGGATGGAAGCGTGCGCCTATTGGTGCACCAAGGCTTGGTACTACTTCCGCCAATCCAAAATTCCCCTGAGGTGTCTTTTTTATCTTTGCTCAAGACCAACATTTCGTTGGTCGTCTCCCCAATAAACCCTATCATTATTCTACGTTTTTACATATGTTGAATTGGGAACACCTGTGCGCGGACCTCTTTGAGGAGATCTTGCAACGTATTAGCCAGTTTCTTTTGTTTAAAATTATCAAAGCCTCAGGTACACCGCTGGTTCTACCAGGTTCCCTCAAACCCAGTCACCAGTGCACTCTACCCCTGTCCAAACTTGGTTATGAACTGCCCTATGGTGTATGGCCAAGTTTTGAAGAATTTTTGACATATAATTACTCTTACTATGCTCAACACCCTCACCATAAGTTTCTTTAGCTTAAGCATCCTCTGCTAAGCTATTTTTATTATAACGATGATTACTAGTTCCCTTGCGTTGGACCTGTGCACTGAGCACCACCGCTCTGGGAACTGGAAAGTTATAGATACTCTCCTTACATAAGTTATGCTCCACAGTTCTGTAGGTATTAGTATACTTCTCTTTAATTTTGATGGTGGGAACTAACTCAGTAGCTTCAAAGTTAAAGGCGGCTGTGGTAGCATCATATGAGTTAAAAGACGATAGTTGAGGTTGACGGATTGCTCATGTTTGGGAGCGTTTAGAACCTAACGCTTAAAATGGTTGACGGCGCCAAGAGGATAAATCTTTCCCTTGGGAATGACAGCTAGGTCAGTGAGGGTTTTACAGGCAACCTCAGAATGATAGTGGGACGTTCAAATCCAGGTTCTTAAATTTCGTCTTACCTCCATCAGATCGTTGCAACAGCTCTTTAAGGACATCTTCATTTTGACTAACTTGAAGTTGCACTGAAAGAGCTTTTTCTTGGTTTTGGTAAGGGCATTCTTGGTATCCTCAAAAGTCCCAATGAGGTAGGCTTCAGCAGTCATGAAAGGCATCAATAGCAGAGGCATAAAAATGGAGATTGGTTTTTAATCTTGAGCAATCTCACATATAAGACGCTGGAAATGTGGCTATTGATGGAGAATCTTAGTAGACTTCTGATATCTACGAATCTTGTAATGGGCAAGGGGTGCCTTGCCACTCGTAGATTTTCATGCAGTCTTCTTGATGCATGCCTGGCTTAGTTGGGACGACGGTTTTTAGCCATTTTGAGGTAATTTCTCAACTCTTGAAATTAAAAGAATTATTCAACCTTAAATTTCAGGCACTTAAATTAATTTCAGACTTGGGTTTGTTGGGACCAGCGTCACCCCAAGCTGAGTGAGGAACCAAGTAAGCTTGATAGTTCCTTTTATTAGTATCTGGCCAATTTTCTGTGGAGAGCCACCAAAATTGCTGGGTGACAGACTTGCCAGTGGGAGTCAGCGATATTTTCGCTGCTTGTGAGAAGGTAAGCCCCAAGTGTTTTGTCCATCACTTTTGGAATTTTGATTTGCTGGAGTATATGGAGATTCCATTGGTCTCTCAAGACTTAATTTCATCATTGAGTTTAAAAATAGCTCTCAATTTGTTCACTTGATTGGGTCAATAGTTCTTTCAAGGTTCTTTGCCAAGTTTGATTTGTTGCTTGGGACTCTTGGGTCTAAACAGGAAAAGTTACATTTCCAATTTTTTTCTTTGAAACAGCATAGTGGGAAATGACATTGAGAGTTAAAATTTGTCCTTAGTTACCTAAATAAATATTAGTGGTGTATTAAAATTATGAATTAATATTAAAATTTGACCACTATAATTGGCCTGATCTTCTTCCTTTGACTAAGGATAAAAATTAGCTTGGCTGGCTTTTTTATTTTGGTTAAATCTGGAAAGAATTTGCAGATAGCTTCTCACAACTGGCAATATATCTTAGAGGCTAATTTTAATTTCCCTGTGGATGCTTTCCCAAGTGTCTTCTTGGTCACAGTCCCATACATGTAAGGAGAGTATCTATAACTTTCCAGTTCCCAGAGCGGTGGTGCTCAGTGCACAGGTCCAACGCAAGGGAACTAATCATTAGTAGTAAAGTTAATAAAGACCTGCAGAGAGTGCTTAAGTGATAATAACTTAAGTCAAGGATAGTTATTATTAAAGGGAAATCCCAAACTGAAACAACGCGGTGCTTATAGTGGGAGTGTATAGGCGAACAGGTTGGTGGGAACCTGGACAGGTCAATGGTGCACGGGCAGAGAGTCTTACAGTTGTCAAAATTAAAATTATTAGTGTTGTATGAGAATCCTCAAAGAGGTCCGCACACAGGTTTTTCCTTGATTATGTAAATAAAAAATGTGTACTAAATGAGGGGTTTTATTATAAGGGAAGTCGACCAACAGGAGAGATTGGTCTCAACATGAGGAATTTAAAGTAAGTCAAGAAAATAATCAATTGAAGAAAGCAGGTCTAAGCCATTGCACTCCAATAGGCGCATACTTCCATTGGAAAATAGAGTGTACTTGGTAATTGACCAAACTTGGGTACTTAATTGTAGGAGCAGCTGACCTGAGCTGGAAATCTCGAAAGCTGAACAGGTTTCAAGACCCCTTTTTATTATAAAAACTGAACCAAACCATTTTTATTTAATGCAAAACTGGTTCATTTTAATGCACCTGATGTTATGCAGAGCCAAACTTCTCTTGCATCCCTAGGACCAACCTGGGCGTACCTTACCTTCACCCAGCGTTGATCCAAAGTATGCTTGAGGCCAGGGAGGCCAGCCAACTTCACTCCTTGGCCTCCTGACATGCAGCTTTGTCCACTGTATTAATCCTCATGTTTATGTCATTTTCCAGCCATGACATTACACACTCCTCCTTTCAGGGATCCACCCCCTCCAGGGGCTTGTTCCAGGGAAAAGTTTTTGTGGGCAGGGGCCAACTTCATTGCAGCAATGGTTTGCTTTGATTGAGATCTGGAATCCTGGGGGAAACGCTTGTGGAAAACATCAATCAGGTCTTGGGCGTGTACACAGTCACACGCTTGTACCTAACTGTTTTCTGCAGCGTTAAATCCCTTCCAAGGTACCAGGTACTCAAGCGTTCTTTTAACTCTGCGGGAGGCTATTATTTCCTCCACTTCCCACTCTGATGCCCCATCCACGAGATAAGCCTTGGGAGTCTCTGGTGGGGGACCCTCAAACAACTCCAATTTGCTCTAATAAAAGACAGAAAAGATTTGAAATAAAAAAGGAAGATCTAACTGTTATGAGGCGTGGCCCACCTTTCTAACAACGCGGTAAGGGATAATCCTCTTTGGTCCCAGCTTTCTGCATGGCTGCTTGATAGGGATGCTACAAGCATCAAGCATCACGAGATCCCCTTCTTTTTACGCTGACCCACTCATCGCTTACCATCAGCGTTCTCCTTATATACTCTCATTGCTTCCTCCAAACTTGTGGAAACCCCCTGGTGTACTTTCTTGATAGTCTTATCAAAGTCCACCACCGCTTCAACTTTAGATCCCTAGCTGGGCTCCATGTTAAAGGCGGCATTAAAACTATGGTTTTCGAAAAATGGATAACAACCAATTGAAAAATTTAAAGTATTGTTGCAGCTAAACTGGGCCATAGGAAGGTAAGAAACCCAATATGAATGATCCATGACAGTGTAACACCGCAGAAACTGTTCTAAGCACTGGTTCACTCATTCAGTCTGCCCATCTGATTAGGGATGTTAGGCAGTTAAATGACAGGGGCGAATCTAAAGAATCTTACACAACTCTTTCCAAAAGACAGAGGTAAACTGGGGTCCCCAATTGCTAATAATCTCTTGGGGGACCCTGTCATGGATGCGGCTGATAAGAATTAGACTGTGCTCCCAGTCTAGGTGTGTGAGCACCCAGTGGAGAGCCAGAATGCCAAAGGCACAGCGGTCCAAGCGACTTGAAGTGGGGGAAATTTATTGGGGATGTGAGGAATTAAAGGTTCATTAATGTATCAAAGGCCTCAAGGCAAACCAGATGGTTGCAATGGGGGCAACTGCGAGTCTTTCAGGGGAAACCCCCAAGGGTGGGAGAGGTGGGGAGGACAATGACTCCTCCAGGGTTCACAGTTGCTAGCCTTCAGCTTCGAACAGGTGAGTCTGCACACCAGCAAGGGGTGGCACAGGGGCCACCGCGCGAACAGGGGTGTGGGTAGAGAGGGAAACAGACCCGCAGTGAGCATTAGGGCTGAGCTCCCCTTGGGTGGGGTGCTCCAGGGTCCTCAGGTGGGTGGGGCCAGTGGCGGATGATCCAGGTATGGGGCTGGTTCACAAGAACTGGGGCAGGGGCGCCCTGGCGCTTCTCCAACAGGGGAGCATTTTTGGAGATCTCAGTGATGGAGTGAAAAGACAGATTCGCGTTATCTGAAATGCGAAAGTAGATGGATTCACATTAGACAGATACATGAAAGCGGATGGAGAAGTGACTTCATCATTGGGGGTGAGATGGTTTATGGCAGATACAATATACCGCTGTGTGGTGGGGTCAAGTGACCAGATGACCCAGTTGGAGAACATTGGGATGAGTATCCTGATAACGGCGTGCTTTGCCAGATCAATCGGCGGAATTTTTTAAAAAGGAGTAAACAGATGGAGGCCATGACAAGGTGTTCGTGTATTCTAGTTTTATTTAGCGCAAGACATGGGAAGATTAGAGAATGAACTGGCAACTGACCCTCGACAGGGCAGTTGCCTTAAGTATGGGGAGAGTAGCATAGTGGGGATGCCAAGGGATTGGGTGATTGGGTATTGGAGATGGGATTTGGTTGGCTGGTGGGGAGGAGGGCGGGGGGATGTCCAAAATCTTGGCAAAAATCAAAAAAACTTTTACAAATTTTTCCGAATTTTTGGGGCCAAACCAGGTTGATGGTACTGGTCCAGGCCCCGACCATTCAAGTCAGCCTGTTCACATGGCTCAGATTCCTCAGATTTGTCCCAGGGGCTGTGGCCACAGTGCTGGGTCATTTGCAACCTGGTCCGAACTCTCAATCTGACTATTTTCATGATCCAAGCTTCCTGGATCCATCCCAGGGAGTAGGGGCAACTGGTATGAGTCGCTTGCAACCTGGTTTGAAACCCAAATTGTGCGCTGATCTAATTTCCAGCCCCGGCCAGCCCAGATCAGCTCCTCCAGCCCAGAATTTGCAGACCAGGCTCCAACATTTTGTACTGACTATTTCCTCAAAATTTTGGCATGCTTTCCCTGGTGAGTGAGGGGTCCCAGGGGCCTGCCCATGGCCCCTGGCTTGCATAATCTCCTGGAAGGCCCCCTCTATTAGTCTTACCAGGGTTGAGGAGGGGGAGAGGAGAAACCTGGTTGTCTTTAGGGGAAGGGTAATCACCCAGCGCTCATCTACCACATGCGCCAAGTCGCTCAACTGTGACATGGGGTCCACTTGGTCCTTTGGACCCCTTTTTGTCCAAAAGGGGTGTTGCTCCCTATCCAGTTGCAGGGGCTGGTCCCAGGACTTACAGACCCCATGAAGCGAAAACACATGCGTGACTAAGAGCCTAGCCATCTCAGCTGTGGTATTGTTGTTTTGCAAGGAACAAAGCGGGTGAACTTCGTAAAACAGTCCACCACCATGATGGCATCATAACCATTTGAAACAGGTAAATTCATAATGAAATCCACTGATAGGGAAGTCCAAGTCTCTTCAGCTTTTTAAGATGTTACTAACAACACCGCTAAAGGTTATTGATTTTGTTTCATTTGATTGCAATTAAGGAACTTTTTACAATACCGTCCCACATGAATAGGTAAGCCTTTCCAATTATAGGTGCATTGAATAAACTCCAAAGTCTTTATTCTCAGGATTACTAATAATGATTCCGTCATGATAATACTAGATGATTTCCAGGCGAAGTGGTCCAGCAGGAACCCATAGGTGCCACTGAAACCACACCATCTCATACTTTACATGATAACCCCTGGTTAGATCCTCCTGATTTAGCGTGCTCTTAGCAAGTACCGTAGTATATCTGGCTGATAACAGCTGAGAAAGGACTATCTTTCTGAACATACTGTATTCCTCTGCATTTTCCAGAGGTGGAATCTCGGGCCTGTTGACTGTGGAAGAGGAATGTTGAGACACAATCTTATCCAGCAGATTCATCAAATGGGTGTTATGAACCTCTACCTCCATTAGATCTGGAGCTGATGCAGTATTGCGGCTCAAAGCATCTGCCAACCCATTCTCCTTGCCCTTGGTGAATTCATAAGAAAATGCAAATTGGGCAAGGGTCTCATGCCAATGGGTCTGCCGTGGGTTTAAGACATGAGTTTCGCAGTAGTACAGCAAGGCACGGTGATCTGTAAATACATGGAAAGTTTGGGAAGAGCCATGCAGGTGATGACGCCATTAATCAACGCCTACACCACTGCTAATAACTCTTTGTCGTAGATGGCATAGTTTAATTCTGGTAGAGACATCTTCCTAAAAATAACCCACCGGATTCTCTATTCCATCTTCGCCTACTTTTAATAAGGCAGCCGCTATGGCGAAGTTGGAGGCATCAGTAGACATAATGAACTCATTATCTGGATCTACATGGCGAAGGACGGACGTGGACAACAGGGTGCACTTTACTGCCTGGAATTATCCTCCAAAACTAGGGTCCACTGAAGCACTTTAGCACCACTTGCCTTATACAAAGTGGCCGCCACCTCAGACAGGTTGGGTGTGAACTTCTTGAGGAACATAAAAGTCCCCAAAAAAACTCCACAATTCCTTAACTGAAGTTGGGGTAGGCCACTCACGAATTGCCTTCTCCTTATCTGGAGTTATCATGTGTCCTTAGTCAAACATGACGTTGCCTAGAAAGGTGAAATGAGACTTAAAAATTCACACTTGCTGATCTTAAGCGTAAGGCTGGCTGCCTTTAACCTCTCCAGTACTTGCTGAAGGTGTACTGCATGGGACTCATGATCATGGGAAATCACCAAGATATCAACCATGTAGGCAATCGTGCATACCCCCAGCAGGTCCCCCAAAGCTGCATCAATACGGCGTTGAAAGATAGCAGGGGGTTTCTTAAGCCCAAAGGGCATGACCCAAAACTGGAAAATCCCTTCTCTGGTACAGAATGCGGTTACCCATTCCTGTCCCTTCTTAATCTGGATATGATTGAACGCATTTAGGCAATCCAGTTTGGAGAAGACTTTAGCCATCTCCACATAGCGCGCAATCTGTGAATCCAAAGGGATGGGATGGAGATATGGTACAGTAACATTATTTAGTTTTTATAATCTATGCAAGGGTGTAAGGTACCATCGGACTTCTCAACAAAGAAAAGTCTGGAACATACAGGGGAGGCTTTCTGAAAATAGCACCTTTGGCTAACTGGTCCTTAACCCACACATCTTTGGCCGCTTCTCCCATACTTTCAATGAATAAGTTGGGGAAGATATACGCATCAGATCAACTGTGAGCTTGAACTCACAGTCAAACTCTGAATTATCAGGTAGTGTATTAGCTGAAGCCACATCAAACGAAGATTCCAACCCCTCCAGTCAGAAAGGTAGGGGAAACTCCACATAGGGCTTCAGCAACGGGGTAAGACTGGATGTGTGAATACTGGGCCAGTGGGGCAAATTGCCCTGAAGGTTGGCTTCAGCCAAAGGAACCACTAACCTGTGACCATTCTTCCTAGATAAAGATAGGGTATTTTCTTTCAAATTAGTTCTGACGTCAAACTTTCGCCACCACTTTACCTCCAAAATGATGGGGTCAAGAGGTTTTGATAGCTTGGAAGTGATCGGACAAATGAAAAATTACCAAATTGATAGTCCACTACCCCATAATTTTCAGCGGGGAATACCTTGAGAAGCCCCTCCTCTTACCATACCACCTGGTAAGTAACTCAGCTCAAGGTAGTCAGCTAGGTCTTGGACAATAAAATTTTCAGAGGCTCCAGTATCCACCAAAATAGTTGTGCTGATCTTCCCTAAAGGGGATGAAAGGGTAGCAGTCAATAAAAAATAACCCAGATGATTTTTATAGCAGAGAACGCCAACACATTACCACCAAACTCTGATTTATGGTTGTCTATACTCCCAGGGTACGTTTTTGCATCAAAAATGGAGAGGAATTGTTGGCCACTCTTACTATTGAGGCCACATATCCCACCATATCTTCTGCAGTTGCATAAACATTCTTATATCTTAAAAGTAGTTCCTTTTTCACCTCCTGAGTTTTGCGGATCATTGGAGGGGACAAGAGGGTGGTTCTCATGTCTTATTTGATATACTGGAATGGGGTCCTCATTAAAGCCGTAAAAGCTAATAATTGGCTCGTTTTGTGATAAGCCATTCACATTATAAAACGCGTTTTCAGGCTTCAACGACCCAATACCCGCGCCAATGGCCAAATGAGCATCGTTATCCAGGGCCAACACCATCAGGACCTTAATCGATGATCCCACCTACACCTTCTGATTGTGGTGATGAAGGGTAAGACGATTTTCTGTGATAATTTTAAAAAATTTGGCGGAAAGTCAGAGAATCATGACTCATATCATGAAGCGACTGTATCCACCAGGTATGGGCAAAAAGGGTGAGTAACTTCCGGTTAGAGGTAGCAAGAATAACGCCAGAATGCTCCACCCTTGGCAAAATGAAAAAAGCATGGTGAGCTCCACTGTGACCATGGCCACCAGCTGGCGCACACTGTGTGCATTTCGCAAAAGTCCCACATGGAAAATTTTTGTGCACATAAAGATAAGAGGTTGGTCAACTAATGTAAAGAGAGTGTCTATAACTCTCCTTTTTCCAACATGGTAGTGCATGGTGTACAGGGCCAACGCCAGGAAACTAGTCATTAGTAGTAAATTTGTTAAAGCCCAGCAGAGAGTGCTTAAGTGATGATAACTTAAGTTGGGGTTAGTTAAAGTTTGAAAAATCCAAACTGGAACAATGCAGTGCTTAGAGTGGGAGTGTATAGGTGACACAGGTTGGAGGGAGCCTGGGCAGGCCAATGGTTCATGGGCGGAGAGTCTTACAGTTATCAAAATTAAATGGTTAGTGTTGTGTGAGACCTCCTCAAAGAGGTCCGCACACAGGTTTGTCCATGATAACATATATAAAAAATGTGTACTAAATGAGGAGTTTTATTATAAGGAAAGTCAACCAACGGGTGAGATTGGTCTTGACATGAGTAATTTAAGGTAAATCAGGAAAATAATTAATTGAAGGAAGCAGTCTAAGCTGAGGCGCACCAATAGGTGCATGCTTCCATTGGGCAATAAACTTTACTTGGTAATTGACCAAACTTGGGTACTTGATTGAAGGAGTGGCCGAACTGAGCTGAAAATTTCAAAAACTGAATGGGTTATAAGGCTCTGTTCACCTAAAAACTGACCTAAACCATTTTTATCTAACGCAAAGCTGGTTCATTTTAATGCACCTGCTGTTATGCAGAGCCAAACTTCTCTTACATCCCTAGGACCAACCTGGGCGTACCTCGCCTTCACCCAGAGTTGATCCAAGGTATGCTTGAGGTCAGGGAGGCCATCCAACTTCACCTTCTTGGCCTCCTGACATGCAGCTTTGTCCCTTGTATTAATCCCTATGATTGTGTCATTTTCCAGCCATGACAATACATTCTTGTAGCACTTTGCTTCTTTCTCAAAATAAAGTATTGATTTTTAATATCTTTTTTATTATTTAACCGAGGCAAGCCGACCAGGGGACAGGCATTACCAAAAGAAAGAAATGACCTGAAACCTGAACAGGGTCAACTCCATCGAAGAAAGTTTTCCACCTCCAGATCAGATTCAAATTTTTCTGGTTACGTCATGGGTAAGGTTTTCGTGTTATTAGACCTACTAACCGCCAATAGCTTCCTTTGGCTGGCACCCCTATTGATGTGCGAAGGGCAGGAATCAAACCTGAAACCTTCAGGTTGGTAGCCGTATGCCCTTACTGACTCGCCTTCCGCCCCCTGATTTTTTCAATATCTTCATCTTATGATGTTGTCTATATTTTTCTTTGATATCTGATTCAATTATAGCAGACATATATAGTAAGTTGAGCAAGGGCTTAAGTAAGATAGGTATTTTAAACGTACAGGATCTTCTTTTTTATAATACTCAAAGAAACTCCTTGGTAAAATCGCTTCCCATAGTTTCTTCATCTTGACTATTCCATAGGAGTAGGCCAGAAGATCAGGATCTGAAGTGATCGCATTAGATTCATCCTTTTTTCCAAAGTTGAGGGTAACTCCTCAGGGTGCGCTTTGGAAGCGCCCCTGTAGTGAGCACCAGATGTCGCAACTCCGCCAGATGCACACACAGGTGCTAACGCTGTGGAGCTTAACATAGTGGCTGACTACAGGAGGTTTAGTGCATCACAGTCATCTAAGAGGATAAGGCTTCATAAGACGCAGTGATGGTCTGAGACTTTGTTCATTGGAATAAAGTATAATAAGTAATAAGTAAATAAAATAATATATGCTGCTGAAAAAGTACTTTTACTTAAATAAGTCAGTACTATTTATAGGGCCGTTGAAAAGCAAAAGGGAATCCTGATTCATTGGGAATGGCGAAGAGTCATTCATTGTTCATCATTGATTCCCACGTGGTTTTTCCTCCATCACGTCCCACCTGGAAGGTCAGCTGAGCTTCTTGATCTCCTTAAGGTAGTTTCATAGCATATTTTAAATTAGTTTTAATTTTAAGTAGGAGCTCTTCTGATAGTCCAGATTTAGAGGTCAAGCTTGTTAGCTCCCAATATAATCAGCTGATAAAGATATTGTGATCTTTGGGCCACTGCTGATGGAGTCATGTGAATGTGGCCTCAAATTAAGTAAAAAACTCGCGGTTTATATAAATAGTTTTTTCCAACTTTGAGTAATTCAAGTAATAAACCAAAAACAACCTAGAATTATGATGTAAGATTGAACCTTATTCAGGACTTATGGGACTATTTGAGTAGCCTGAAGGTCAAGTCCAGCACAGTAGTATATGTTGAACTTCTCCCCAGAATAAGGCTTACACCTTGCACAGGGAGAATTATGAGACTGACAATACAGGTGCTTTCTGCCAAGTCCTACCCAACTTCCTGGTAAACTTTGACAACCATGGAGCTTGACTATAACACCCTTTTATTAACCTTGAAAGCTCAATGCAATAGTTAGAACACTGAAACCTTGGTATTGAGCAGCAATAATTTGACTTTAGGAGATAACCTCTCATATATAGAAACTAACTTAGGCTGTTGACCCCAACATATGCCACTAAAATGGCTCTATATTCCACCCACTAGTGGATTACACCCGTTATAGATGACTTAAATGAAAATTTGTAAACAACTAGACACCTTTTCATCAAGTAAGTCCCTCTCTGATAAAATCTTCCCAGGACCATGATGTACCACCTACGTCTACTCATATAGTAAACTTATTGACTTTGCCAGGTATTTCCTATACCAACATCTAAAAATAAATATGTCCAGGTGGAAGGAAGTGTTTTTCCTTACTATAGTGTTATGAGAGTGCCCTAGAAATAGCTACTGACCATCAAAAACTTATACACCTCCCAAAAAGGCTTAGCCAATTTGCACAAAATATGATGGTACCAGACTTAATGACTTATGCACTTGGGCTGATACTAAGATCGCTTTATTTTAGTAATCTAGTAGTGAACTAATCTTTACACACTAAAAAACGCATTTATGGGTATTAATAATTTCAAAGTGAATATATTAATGAGTTCACCCAACAATTCTATCTTAATGCTTAAACTTTAGTAGTGAGGATTTGTCTCACCTTGTATAATGTCATTACAGCCGCTTTGTCAGCGTTTAATGCCATGCCCAATATACATTTATGCCTTAAGGTGGTCAAGTATAATTTGACCTCATTACTGCCCCTTAGGGAAGCCTTTATGGAAGTTCCACCTGAGGCCCTTAAGAGTTCTGAAACATATCAACCTGCCCCTAAAGTTTGATCCCCAAACCAAGCGGTGATTTTTTCCAAAGAAATTCACCAGGGAAAGTACTGCATCTATTGCAAAAGTTCCAACCACACCACTGATAGCTGCTATAATTGACCTTAGAATAAGGCAGCAAAAGATAAGTCAGCTTAGAGAAAGAATCTCCATTTTCTGATGAACCCCAAGTGCCTCAAATTATTAGTTCCATACTTAGTGCTTCCAGCTGCTTTGTGTTAGCCGCCCCTGTTGAAGTTGAAGTGCAAATTTCTATTCAAGGCAGTAAAAGCCTAGCACATTCTGATTCATATATTGGACAATTATTAGAAACGAGTTATTACAATCAGCTCTGTTAGTGTAAGCCAGGCCTTAGATGACCAAACATTTTTACAATGTGAAAAACCTCAAGTTTGGCCAATTTATAACCCTCAGTAAGCTTTAGCTTAATTGCTTTCTAACTGCCTTCTAACCTTGATTCCCAACTTATTTTCTGTAGTATAATTGGAGTTGGTAATCCTTAAAGGTTAAAATTTTAGTTATAGTAGACACAGAATTATTAGTTGGCGTTATATCCTCCTAACTATTAAAAATCTAAAATGGCTCCTAACTTAATCCATAAGGCTAAATATGGAACTAGGTGGACCAGCCCGCTAAAGCTTTTTGAGAATACTTAGCTTTGCCTCTTTGATTTAGAAGCTTCTTATCACTACTCATTCTATAGACCCAGAAAACAGTAATCTTGAATTACGCAAAAGGCTTTATCTACTGCGATAATTGTACTTTATAATCAATTATAATGAATGATATCTCTCCCTTTTTAGTTATCAAGTATTGCTGCTATATGATCTCCCAACTATAATAAGGAGGCCCCAAAGAAGCGTACCTGCCTCATTGAGTATCCTACCATTATCTGTCAGGTAGAATACTAGAATCTATGTCTAAAAACTAAACTGCCCTAACATGGTGGATGTTAAGGATGGAATATCTCTTAATGCTCTTCATTCCTTTGTTATATTTCTAAGTTCTTAGGTCATGGTGGACTCTCAGATAAAATTTCAATTTCCCCATAATCATGTTCTAGAGGTATATAAACAATCTAATCATTCTATCAAGATAGCTTTGACCTGCCCCAGGATCTTGGACCCTTGCTATTAAAAATCTATCTCCATCTTGTTGAGAAATTTAACTGAACCGGCTCTTCAGAATTTATAGTTGCAGTCATAGACTATAACAAATTCTGTCATAGTGACCATTTTATGGATGTAAACCGTATTGGCACTCTGAAAGACTAAGGATTAAACCTCCTACTACAAACTCCCTATTCAATAGTAAATTGAAAGAATACCTTACTCCTGACCAACGCCAAGATGTAGAAGCCATATTAGAATAATATGACAATATATTTTCCTAATAGACTTGGCGATTCTGGGAAAATTCCTGAAGTAGGACACCAGGTGGAAACTGAAGAACACCTCCCCTTTGAAGCCCAAGCTTAACTAAAGTGCAAATTATAGGAGGCCCAAATAATTCTTGAGTTAAAACAACTATAAGAGACAAGTCTACTGGTACCATTAAAAAGCCCCTGGGCTTCCTTCTCCTATTAATCTGCAAAAAGGATGGAGAATATCAAGCTGTAATGTATTATCATTATTGAACTCCAACACTCAAAAGTATAAATGCCTCTTCCTCATATAAATGACCCCTTAAAGCTAATGTCTAATATTAGTATTTTTGGTGATGGATCTCACCAGTTGGTACTTTCATATTGACCTATCCCCTGATGATTGCGAAAATTTTTCCCTTATCTCTAGTAAAGTTCTATTAGAACCTACACGGATGCCGCAAGTGCTATACAATGCCCCTACTACTTTTCAAAGAGCCATGGATGGGTTAAAAAAGGACTTAAAACAATCCTGTGTGCTGGTTTGCCTTGACGACATAACAGTCTTCTCAAACATTTTCACTGTCCTTTTAGCTCGCCTTAGGGATGTCTTTCAGTGATTATATCAAACTTTCTTATAGAAAAACATCCAAATATTCCTTATTCTAAAATTTAATGGTTTTCTGGGTCATAAGTTAAGTCAATAAGGATTATCCTAAATAAATGATAAGTTATGGCGATCCATAAATGTCTCCACCTGAGTCCCTTTGAGATGTTCAAGTTTTTAGGAATGGTTGGATATATCGCCAATTCATTCTTCATTTTTGCAGATGCATCCAAACACTTAGTTAATTGTTAATAAAATACCTTTTCAATGGGTAAAACAGCAACAATCCTTTGAGCTATTAGGCTCAGCTCTTACTCATTCTCCTGTTCTTATACACACCATTTTAGATAAACCATAATTATTTTTTACTGATACTAGCGATATCACAATAGGATCTATAATGTCCCAACATTATGAACATTTAGTGGACCATCTCATCGCCTATTACAGCATATAACTTTGTCTAAGGCTCAACGCAATTATATGTAACAGAGTGTGAATGCCTGGCTGTTTTAATAGTCAATAAACATTATTTGACCCTACCTCTATGGGGCCCACTTCACTATAAATACTAATAACGCATCTTTACAATAGCTATAGAAAATGAAAGACCTTGATTGGCGTTTAGTCAATGAGCTTTAAAGCTCTAAAATTACGATTTTTCTGTAGTAATCAGCTGGGAACAGTTCATAATAATGCATATTGTCTGTCCAGTTTATTAATTCTGACTCTAACCAAACCTGAGGAATATTGACTCTACAATCTTCTTAGTCAGTCTTAACTGTAGAAATTTTTTATCTCAAATTAAAAAGAGCTAGAAAAAAGGTCAGCAGATATTCAAATCTGGATTGGCCACCTATACAAACTACTATCAACCCAATGTCTATCCTATATTCGTCCTTATGAGCAAACTGATACTAACTTAGAAGATCACATGCTAGTGGGTCATGGAGGAATACAAAAACATATCAATGGCTCAAATGTCAGTGCTACTGGGAAGAGACGCTCCCCTCAGTCCATAACTTACTAGTGTCTTACCCAGTATGTAAAAAACAAGCTGGCTCTATTCCTCGCCCCCAACCTTTAGTATATCCGCCCTCTAAACACTTCCACACAGTTAGCGTTGATATTGTAGTCCCTTTACCTCAAACATATAATAGCCATTGATTTCTCATACTAGCAGTTAAGCATCTCGCTAAATGAATTAAAGCCATATTCTTTTCATAAGCTTTGGAAAAAGCTACTGCCTCTTTTTTATATAACTGTATAATCACCCAACACTTTTGTCCTAACATAATCTTCTCAGACTATGGACAAGTTTTTGTCATCATTGGTGCAATAATTAGCCAGAAAATGGTATCTACTCATTTGTTCTCCACCCCCTATAATCCTGCAACCAATGGGATGTTAGAGCGAGGTAATTCTAATTTTAGTCTCAATCCTTCTGAAATTGGCCACAGTAGATCTTCTATATTGGCCACAATACTTACCCAGTGCTATTTTAACTACCAAATTAGCCACCACCGAATGATCAAGTTGTCCTCCTTCCAAGCTTTATATTGAAGAAATTTCCAATTACCATTGAAAGAAGATTTTTATCATATAAAGCCTCAACCAAAACCCTTGAAATTTTATATGAAGGACATTTCTAATAAAAAATTGATTTGCTTCAGGCTCTGGCCTCAGATAACTTGTCTATTGACACCACTAGAAAACCACCAAGTTTAATGACAACCATGTTTCCCTGCATACTTACCAGCTAGGTGATCTAGTCCTTTTTTACCATCACCGGTCATGGGGAAGAGACAACAAGTTATACTCCGTTTAGTATGGACCTTATGAGGTCATTTAGAAAATGGAATTGAAAATTTTCTTGCCAATGTTGCTCAGGTTTCTGTGGTAGATTAAGTACATAGTCATTTTTATGGCCTTTGCCCCTCTACATTAAGATCTAGAAGATGGCTTGCCAGTATTCCAGCTAATCTGAAAGCTCGATCACCTCTGATGGTGGAGTTAAACACAAATCCTTGAGATTGTTTAATTGAACTGTAGGGGACCATCCACAATCATATGAATCAGGCAACGGTACTTTAAAAGGTTGTAGGATGCTTCAGAAACCCAAATAGCAATTAGATTTAAACCTTGCCTCAGAATGTATTGTTGATTTTTACCAAAGTAATTGGTACTTGATTTCCCTTTAAACATTTTGTTCAAGAGATAAAAGTGTTTTTTTCAACCTCAAATATTTTATTTGCTGCTGTTATATAGCATTTTATTTAAATGAGGTAAGCTGACCAGGGGACAGACATTACCAAATATATGTGAAACTAAGAGAATAACTAAGAAATATAAAAATTGGGCACCCCAGGGTACTCAAGTTACCCCTGTTGCCAGCGGGACTGCCAGGTATGGGGGGTTGATGCACTACTCTGAGGGGGTTTCCCCTGCTATGGAGCAGGTGTGAAGGAAAGGGTTTGTGTGGAGGAACCAGAGTGGGAACCATGATTCTATGAGCGCTTTTTGTCTTGATCTCATATATCCATAGAGCCAGGCTTGGAATTGCTCTAGTAAGTGGACATGGAATCTGTTAATAATCCCATGAATGGTTGGGACGGTGCCCTTGAACGCATCTAATGCAATTGTGTGTATTGTCCACATTGCAATGGGTATTATTAGGGAGCGGAGGGTAGATGGGATTGGTGACTCGATCTGGAGCGCGAAGATACTCTTTGATATTGAGAATTCTTGTTCGTTTTGAATCTTGAGCAGGCGTGCGACTTCCTGCCATATAGCTTTAGTTAAGAAGCATGTTTCTAGGCGATGATGTAGGAATCCTTCCCCTCCACATACTGCACATGTTTTGTGGAGGGAGTTGGAGCGGTCCGCCGTCCTATAGGTCCTTCTCAAACAGCGCCAGGCGTTTGCTCTTATCCTTGGTTGTAGGAGTGAGTGGTGTGTCATATTCCACATTGCTTTCTGAGTGATTAAATCATAGGAAATGTCCAGCATATCTAGGTATTCTATCCTAGCTATGCTTGGGGTTGTTGCGAGAATATCCCTCTGGGGGTGGTTTTCTGGGTTTCTTAATTTAAATTGGGGGCTGGGTCGTCCCCTTCCCTGTATAGTACCCATGTTCTCTATGGTCCATCCCATATGGCGGATAGTTTGGAAGATATGATTGAAATGAGGGGAGGTTCCATGCGGACCTGTTGCAGTAGGGTGCTTGGCAAGGTATGAAAGTAGTCTGGGTGGACTATGTGGGTTGGTTAATTTGAGCGCCTGTGCAAAGTTAGTCCTTGCTGCTCTGGACCAATGTTGTTGCGGGAGGTCTGGAGCAAGGATTTCCTTTATCTAGGTACCTAGGATGTGATTGGCATGGCTCTCAAAATCTATTAGTCCCATGCCTCCGCTTGAGCGTGGGCCAAATAGTGTTTCCATCCGTATAGGAGGGTGAGAGCCAGGCCACAGCCAGCCCTGGATAAGCGCGCGTATTGAGGTTATAAAGGTAGGTGAGAAGGCTATCGCATGGGCCTGGTACCACAGTATTGGGAGGATGAGCGAGTTAGCAACTGTAACTCGTCCTGTTAGTCCTGAGGGTTCATCCCTTAAGGGAGGCGACGCGTTTGGATACCCATTGTAACAGGTTACTTTCCATTGTCTCAATAGCATATCCCCCTGATTCTAGCCAGATTCCAAGGTTTCAGACAGGAGTGGTGGTGGGAGGTGTTGCAAAGGGTAAAATAATTGGGTTTTTTCTTCGAGTGTTGGTGTGAGGTTCTGATGTTGTGGCCCAATTGTTTGTGTATTTGCCTAAGAGGATGATTTCTGTCTTCCTTTTGTTGAGCGATGCATTGCTCACCTTGGAGTATTCCTCTAGAGTGTATTCCAGCTGTCAGGCATCTTAATTGTTTGCTATACCTGCTATGCAGTCATCTGCAAAGGCCAGTATCTTGACTGTTGGTTGTCCTTGTGCGGTTATCCCCATGAGACATGAGCCAGTTACTCGGAGGAGCAGGTCAAAGCTGAAATTGTATAGCAGTGGGCTGAGGGATCCCCTTGTTTGAGCCCTCTGTGTGGTTTGATATTGTTTGTTAGGAATCCAGGGCCGCATCCAGCCATGGTTGCAGATTCTGTTAGGAGCATCGCCCATTTTATGAATCTTGGTGAGAGTTTGAAGGCATGTAGACATTCTTTTAGGTATGTCCAGCTAACACGGTCATACGCCTTTTCCTGATCCAAGAAGACCAGGGCACCAGTTGCTTTGGATTGGCAAATGTTTGCAACAGGGTGTATGTTGTTCTAGATTGAACGCCCTGGTATAAACCCAAACTGGTTGGGTGATAGGGCGTCAGATGCAATTGCGCCTAATCTAGCTGCTAAAATTATTGTTAGAATTTTTGTGTCAGTGTTGGAGAGTGCAATTGGGCACCTGTTGGCCAGGTCCAACTTGTCACCCTTTTTATACAAGGTTATAACGTAGGATTCATGGCCTCCTGGTAATAGGCATGTTTCCACCAAACTCTGGTTCATTGGCGCCAATAGTCGGGGGCGATTTGTTAAAAATATTTTTTGTAAAATTCGTAGGGTATCCCATCAGGCCCTGGGCATTTCCTATGTGGTGCACCGCGAATTGTTTCCCAAAGCTCCTCCCATGTGATAAGGGATAGTATATTGTAATTTGGTGGTGTACTTTGTATCTTCGCAGTTTAATAAATTCTTTAATTTTTTGTGGATCTGTTGGCATATCACAATATTATTCAGTTTAATAGCGGTGTACTTCTGCCTTGACCTCCTCAGGGTCAGTTGCCACGGTGTCGTTGGTCTTGCAGACCTGTGTGCACATGGGCTGGTTTCCGCGGGAGTGGAATTGGCGGAAAAAGTATGCCAAACAGGTTTCGTTTCCTTTATGAACTTACCTTTGTTTGATACTTAGATTCTGTGTTGGTGTTCAAAGATGATATTGTTAAGTTGGGCTGAAATTTCTGCCCATTTGCGTCCCCAATTAGGGCTATAGCCAGATCTCGGAGTATTTAATTCCAGGTGGTCTAGTTCTGCCAAGGTATGCTTGATTGTGGCTGTGTCCGCGGTGTACTTGCATGATGCAATATGTTGGGTTTTGTTGATTAAATCTTTTTTGAATTTTTCCCATGTTCTGATGGGATCCGAAGTGAATGGGGCTGTGAATTCTGGGTTTGTAGCCTTGTTTTCAACCCAGTCAGATATCTCAAGCAATCTTATATTTTCTGGGTGAAGCTTTCTCCAAGGCGACACCTGTGTTTGGGATTGGCTTGGCACAAACTGCACCGTAACTAATTGGTGATCAGAAAAATTAATCTATTTTGTTGTAAATTTGGAGATTCTTGAGTGGTGGGATTGTGGGATGAGGATGTGGTCAATATGACTCATTGATATGAGCAGTCCCTCACGTATGTTGGGCCTTGTCATATGGGGAAGGGTTGGTGAATTGGGGGGAAGAGCATCCTGTAAGCCAATAGATGCCTTCATTGTGCGATATTCAATGTGTCCAGGTGGGTATCCCCTGGGATTAGGCCATTGATCTGTATTGGGGTTATCCCAGCAGTTGAAATCGCCTAACATGATGATATCTGGTGGGAGGGTGAGGGTAGAAATTTTTCAAAAAAAAAATTCTCTCTCAGTTGCAGTGCACGGCGCATAGATACTTGCTAACGAAATCATCTCATCTTGGCATGTGATTGTTGCTACCAGGACTTAACCATGCAAGTGTGATGATGAATTTGTAATTTTAAATTTTTCTTTGTTTTTTACTATCAACCCCACAGTGAGACGTCCATACCAATTGTGATGGTGTGACCCTGGTTGACCAGGATTCTTCTTCCCCTTGTAGGCAGTGGGTTCCTTGGATGGCCAAGCTATCTACAAGAGGTTTTCGCAGGAATGCCAGCTTTTTGGCTTGGGACGTATGAGCCCTGGCTCCTGCAATATTTAATGACCCTATTGATACTGAGGTGCACGTAGCGCCTCAGGAGCAGTTGGGAGGACCCTCTGGTCCTATCCCACCGCGGCTCATTTTAGCCATGCTCCGCATCTGTACTCCAACTCTTTCACTGCCATTGTTGGTTCCCTTGATCTGACCCAATGATTCAAGGGAATTGCAGTTTTTTTTGCATTTGCGTCAACTTTTCCTGCACAGGTCTCATGTTGATTAAATGCGGGTTGTTGATTGGATTTTATATTTTTTGAGGTTCAACTTTGTTGCATTGTGCACCACATTTTCACCCAAATTGCGGTTGCATTGTACCTCAGTATGTGCATGACTGATGACGCTATGTGGCTCAGTCTGGTTACTGTGAAAATTTTTGACCTGGGAATATTGTTCTGATTGGTTGGTTCAGTGAATATCTGAAACATCCTCCTGAATTTGGTCATGGTTAATGGCGGATTCCGCGTGTGCTGCCGCTTCAGCTGCTGCTCTCTTGTGGGCTTTTTGTGCTGCTTTACGCTGTTTACTTGTAACTGGGTCCACAATGGAAGATAGTCCATCTTCACCCCAGCGAAATGGGAGGTGGCCATCAGTCATTTTGGCGAAGTTTTCATTATCTTCATCCATAGCTTCTTCACAAAAATCATTTTCCATTAAGCCCTCTTTTACAGGGCATGCATGTTCCTTGTGGCCCAGTGAGCCACAGTGGTTGCAAATGGGTGGTGCGCATTCTGGTGTAACTCAGAATGCAGCTGACTGGCCCCCATCTGCAAAGTGAAATTCTGCTGCATGGGGAATTCTGGATAAATCCTCTTCCACTTCTGGGAAGGGGTTGATTACAGCAATAGCTTTGCCTGTGCACAGGTCAGGCATTAAGCGAAATCGCTGTAATTTGAGTTGTTGGATTTCTCCGTAGGCCACAAGACCTTTGCAGAGCTCCTCCTTGATTACCTTACGAGGAAGGTTGGTGGGGAGTGAGTCAAAGGAGATGAACAAAGTTTCACTTTGTTCCATCTGGTGCGCGCGGTGTGCACAATTTTTTTGCCCTCAGGGAGGGCAATTTCCACGCAGATTTTTGCTGCGGCATTGGCTTCATTGGCTGTTTTGAAACCAATATCGATCCAGCTGTGGCCCATGTTGTTGGTGGCTATTACACCGCGTGAGGGAAAAGTGAGGGCTGTGCCTCACATGTTTTCTCCCACAGGGTCAGTGACTCATCTCCAAGGAAGAGTCTGATCCCGTGTTCCACCTTTGACAAATGTTGGTTGAATTGAATGTACATGTATTTTGCATGCTTTACAGTAAATACCATAAACCCAGATGGTATCTGAGTTTGCGATTTTTTATGGCTTGGGTTCCTGGTCCCCCTCCAAAGCGTTTCTTGCCCTTAGTTGCACCATTAAGCGCACCGCTTGCCACGACGCTCGCCCATGTTGTATTATTTTTGTTATTAAAGTCGCCCATCTTTCCTGTGTGTGTTTATCTAAATTTGCTGTTTGAATCAAATTGTAGTAACTAAAGTGATTGTTACAAGAAAGAAAAGCACGCTGTTATATAGCATAATACTAGGATATTCATCAATTAAGTAGTTTCTTGACTGTATACTTTATTTTAGCACATAAAAAATATTAAGCTTTCCCCATTTATATATGGCAAAAATTGCCTTGGATTTTTGTTCCTCTGGTAATCATCTCATTTTGCTAGCCAAAACTTGAAATAATAAAAGTTCTTAAGTACAGGTTAAGTGAGCATATTCCAATACTTGATCCTTTTCTATTTTTATTGACTATACAATAGGTTTTAACCAGAATTGAATTTTACTATAATAAGGGATTAAAATCTCAGGCGCAACATGTGTTTCATTTCTACCTTTCTGCCAAGGTTCTCAGACTTCAGCATACAGATATTTAGGAATCTCCAAAGTAAGGCAGTTTACACGCTACATTGCTCTTTGGATTTAACAACCGTTGACCTTTGCGCCCTTAAGGAAATCCCTAAACACTCTTCAATTTAATTAGGTGGCTTTCTAGAATATCAACCAGTATGATGATACTTTATTGGAATGATTCAATCCGCATAAACTTGACTGATATAAGGGTTATCCTACTTTAGTGAGGGTTTTTGGTTGTAATATAGTGTCAAAGTTTTTCTAGAATTTTAATAGTTTTTCTAATCACACAAACTCCATACTGTTTCATGAAGTCAGTGCCAATATCAAAAAATCTGATTTGGTAAAACTATTTCTAAGCTGTGACAATGAGTGATCCAAACTATAAAAGCAAATCACTACATGCTTCCCTAAAAGTAGTAGTTTGTAGCCCCACAGTTCTTAAAACTTTAATTTAGTCCAAATCAGGTGAAAATATTAACTATTCCCTTAAATTTGTAGAGAAAATGGTAATTAAAGCTCCAATGTCAATATTGCTTTAATTTCACTTGATTTGCCAAAATATTGGAATTAGTTCAATTTGTTTAATGGGTATCACTGTTTTTCAAAAAGAAGCATCTTCATTAGTTAATTCAAGTGATTGTAAAAGCTGTTCATCTATATTAAAAAGATAAATTCTTTACGGTGGTCATCAGAAATGATTTGTTGACATCATGCAAGGAAGAACTATCAGGCTTCAGGTAAGCTCAATTGTCTTAGATCTGCTTCACATATGGCCGCATCACCTATAAGATATTTTGGGCTTAATTACTTTTGCTTTCAAACAAGTAGCCACATGAGACTCAATACTCATTTCAGAATATATGCAAGGTTTAGGGGCATTATCCATAAAAAGGTGTGCTACAGTTACTCTGTTCAGTTGTTCTTCTAAGTCTGTTGAAAGTTAAACACAAATTGAGTTATACTGTTCTTGTCTATTTTGCCTGACCTTTTTCTGCATAGGACACTTGATTGTTAGTAGGCAAAACATATTGATATTGTCATTTTTAGTTTGTGAAACTTTAAAAACATGGCCTTCTTTGCTGCACTTGAAACAAGTGACTCTATTTGTACATCAGCCATTTTGGGTTTCTCAAAAAAATAGTACTGGTTCCAGTATTGGTCATTACTCCTTTATTATTGTTAAATCTTCCCGCATAATTTGTACACAGGTAATTGCATCTTAGTAGTTTTTGCTTGTGGTATCAAGATATGGCTTCACAAATCTGTAAAAATTCTATCATCTTTGTGGTTTTTTTGTTTCTAAATTCAAGGCTGAGATCATAGCCCAATGCAGATCTTTATAGGGCAAAATTGTATATCTCATTACAAAATGTTCATCAAAATTATTCAACACTCCTGACCCAGTGAGTATCTGAGCTTCATGCTTAAACCTATCAGAAAAGGTATTGATTGTCTCCTCCTTTTTGAACCAGATGAACATGAATTCTTGTTTCTAATTGAGGATGAATTCAGGGCTGCCAAACTCACCCATAATGGCATTCTTCACATCTTTATAAGTCCATTCGTCAGTGGCTAGTCTGAGTAGGATGAGATTTGACTTTCTTATCCAGACAGTTGATCATGGTAGTATCTTTTTGGCGGTCTTCACATTCTACCTTGGTTATCTCAAAAGCCTGTAAAATGCAGGACAACATTTTTGAAACTTCAGCAACTTTGGAGTTGAGTGAAATTCTATTTATTGTGAATATTTCTGCTGGTCTTTTCCATCTGACTATACCATTGTTTGAGGATGGACAGCATCACTATAGGTAGGCAGCGATTATCTCTGGCACATGTTTTATGCTTCATGGGTGGATAAAAAAATGGATAGCTTATCAGATGAGGAACTATCTACAAACAGTTCAGTTTCTCCGTCATCTTTAGTTTACAAAGGCATCCAATTATTTCCAACTTGGATAGATAATCTGTAATTATCTCCTCCCATTTCAGCCAAATTAACTTCCATGCCTTCAGTTTTTGATTTATTTGCTAAATTCATCTAACATTTTAGTAGTTGATAAATTTATGGTAACGTTTTTATCTAGGGATTCTACTAACATAATGACTTGCTCTTGCGTTTTGATCATGCCTTAACCATGTTTAGTCATGGTAATTCCCATATACTCAACTCTCTCCATTATTATTTATGCTTTCTTGAAAGAATTGAAGTCTAAGGTCTGAGTTTAAGTCCTTTTAATCTGGCCCAAAATCCCTTAATTTGAGCCTGACTCTTAGTTTTCAGGTTGCTGATAATTAGTTGCATTTTATAAATATTTTCTTCATTATTGCTGTGTTGCTTCATAAGAAGGTGTAGCTCTTCATTAATTTGCGCCAGAGTCATTGTCATGGAAGTCACTTTCATATGGAAAAATCAGCAATATTTCCTTAAGCTATCTGATGATGCAATTTAAGCACATATCTCCACCTAGGGGTGTAACAATCTGTTCTAAAATTCCTTGACAATCTTACTTAGCTTGGTAAATTTAGCAACTAATCTTATAGTTTAGGTATTCAATTGTAAAAGCTTTGTGAGTTTTAATTAAGACCTTGGCGGATCTTATAATATCTAGCATCAAGATGAGCAATCAAATTTACAAAACTGATGCTATTTTATTAAGTATACAAAAACAAATTTGGCAAGAATTGCCTGCTGTCTAGCTTGTATGAGTCTCATGTTATGTGTGGTTTGTTGTAAATAATTAATAAGATACTCCTCCAGCTAACCTACATTGATAAGAACCCTGATAAAGCGGAAGGAGTTATAGTAAGAAAATGCTTGGAATAATTTCTTCCTTCATCCTGATTTTTAAGTGGAAAAAATAATGCAGCCTCTGTCAATAGTTCAGTGAGTAGCAACTGAAATCATTGCATCAGCTGTTCCCTCACATCCTCTACCTTTCCTTAATTCTCCCCATGGCTTTTTATAGATAGTTACAGAGGTTCCTTAGCTCTAATGTACTCTAAGTTTACCTTTTTAGGGTCCTTGCACTCACCTCCCTTGATTTATAAATTACTCCCTTAATTAGATGATCCTCCACTCATGCGGTCATATAATTGTGTAAGGATAACTTCGCTCAGAATCCCCCTGTAGTGAGCACCAATTGATGAAAATCTGCACTACAGGTTCACAGGAGGTCTTAAGCACTACAGTTGCTTCCTGTTTGATGACAGAAGGATAGATCTGATCTGGACATAATTCAGTTAAGAATCTAAAACAATAAGATAAAAAATATACTATAAAGCTAGTACTGATAATGAAAAGCTTTTATTAGGAAAATTATCCTCCTTTTTATAGATGACTTGTGACAATTTAATGCCATCAATCTAATAATCATCATCATTGGTTGTCAAAAAGTAACTTTACTTCTGTTGGAATCATGGCACTTCTATGCTAGCTGGTGCCAATGGCACAGGATTTCAACAATATAGTGGAGGATGGATTATTAAAACTTAAGCCGCTGTTAAAGATTTTAAGTGGGAAATTGTAAACCACAAGGAGAAATTAATTTTAGATAAATTTTAATATAAAATAATTATGGATCATATAGAGAGACTTTACTAAATTGACGCCACTTAGTGTATATACTATTTTAAGGCTAATAGTGAGAATTGAGGAAATCAGTTTAGGTAAAAGATATCTCAATTTGGCTAAATAAAAATTTAGCCAATCATTAATCTCAGAGAGCTATTCGCTTCTTTAAGGCTTGATTTTAAGTGTTAAATTGATGGCTAGGATGATGTAATCATGGGGTAGCCTTTTAGTACAGCCTCTCCAATCAGCCATTATAAAAATGTTTTCATTTCAGCAAATTACTAGAAGCCTTAAGTGGCAATTGGCTAATAAAATATTTTTGCAACCTGAATCTACTGAAAGTCTTTAAAAAGCCGTTTTCCTATAAGAAGTTGTACTAAATCCACGCTGGTGCAGGGGTGGCTTCCACATCAGTTCGCCTATTCCGCCAAAGGCTCAAAGTAACCTCCTCATCTTGATAAAAGTTGTTCACCTTCATTTGAGGAGTTAGATCATCACTCTAGCTGAGATGGGTCCACCATGAATTAGATGTGGAATATGTAATAAAATGCAAACTATCCAGCGCCGTAGCATTCTTACTAACAAGTCATACTTTCAATTTTAAATTATTACACCCTTTAAAAAAGTATAAGAAAATAGGGATGTAGAAATTGGACATGTACTTAGTTGATACTTACTCCAGAATCAAGGGATTTAATAGAATATTCATCACCCCTCTTATAAGTGATAACAATAGGTCCTTCCCAGAAGGAACTGAGCTTCTCACTTATAAGGGTGCTTCAAATATGTTAATATAAAAATAAGTCAGAGATTTTGAAAGAGGGTAAAGGTGGTTTAAGCTCATTAGCTGCTTGGCCCTCTTTGATGAAATTTTTCAAGAATAGTCATGGCATCAGATTGTAGTTGGATGATGTGTTGGGCCAATTTCCTCATGGCCTTGTAATAATTATTCTAGTGGAAAAGACATATTTAGCTAAGAGAGCAGGTACCCCAAGTTCTTAAACATATAGAACGCAGAAATGAGACATCTTGAGGATCCAGTGATAACTAATCCAATAGACCATAAGGTCGCTGGGAAAAAACTGATCCCATTGGAGAGAGTCTGAAGTGGCCATTTTTCAAAGTATGGATACTAAAAGTTCCATTCACTCTTTCTACAGTACCATTCATAGATGGGTTATAGGGGTCTGTGAAAGGTTGCTGCGCTCTCATGGAGTTAGCCAGGATTTTGACTACTCTTGAGGTTAAGTTCTTCATGTTGTCACAGAGCAGGACCTGAGGGCAACCATGCAGGTGAAAATGGACTAATGGAGGAAGGTAGTGGTAGCTTTAGCAGTTTAAGCTGGAAGAGATACAGCTTTAATCCATTTTTTTAAAGTGATCAATTCCTACTAGTATGTAGCAATTATCACTGGTAGTCTGGTACAGGGGACCTACCACATCTAAGATTAACATGTGTAAGGGTAGCTGAGGGGTAATAGGTTAATATTGATATTTAGTCTTAAGACTAGATTGCCTTTTGCAGGCTAAGCAGGCGTCCAGGACTTCAATAATGGATTCCATAATTCCCTCCCAGTAATACCAATCTTTAATCCACTTATGAGTTTTCTTTCTGCAGCGCCCAAGGGTAGAGTGGGACTTTATTATGGCAGGTACTCCTTCTGAGGGTCGAATACAGGGCAGCCATCTGGTCCCTACCATTTTTTGTTTAATTTCCCGCTCTTTACTTTAGTATTGAGGTAATGTCTTGCTATCATTTTCTTAATGGGTTCATCTTCGTCATCCCAGGCATCAGGGACCATAAGGAGGTCATGCAACCTCTTAGCTTCATTATTATTTTTCTGAAATAAAAGTAAGCGAGTCAACCCATTGACATCCATATGGCAGGTTTTTAGCTTAAAGTTCGATATTCATATTATAATGTTGGAGCTTTATGGCCCAAAGAGTCAGCGGTCAGTAGGAGCCTTCTATCTTGGAGCCATTTCAGGAGCGTGGTCAGTAAACATGGTGAAGGTAGTCCCATACAGATGAGGAAGTAGTATTTCATGGCTAGTAAGACAGCTAGCACTCCTTCTCAGTGACGTTGTAGTTGCATTCAGCCTTTGACAAAATCTTGCTGAAATATGACATGGGGTGACCACGCCGTATTGATTAATTGGGCCAGGACGTCTCTAACGGCATAATCAGAGGCATCAGAAAACAGAATGAAAGGTTTACCATAGTCAGGGTAGCATAGGATGGGGTGTTTTAAGAAACTTTTTTAACGTTTCAAACGCAGCTTCTTGTTCCACATCCCAAGAGAAAGGGGTGTATTTTGCCAATAGGCGAATGAGGGGCTCACTGAGCTGAGCAAATTTAAGGATAATTTGATGTAATATCCCACTATACCGAGAAAGACCTGAATATCTTGAAGGTTTTGGAGTGGAGGCATTTTTGGATATTGCTTCCACCTTATTTTGTAAGGGTTAGACTTCCTTTTGTGAGTTGGTAAGGCCAAAAAAATTAATTTCTTTTAGAAGAAAGTTCACTTGGAAGGTTTTAGCTTAATGTTAGATGCACGCAGGCGTTGAAAAACGTCCTTTAGATGAGTAAGATGATCATTGTAAGTTTTAAGAAAAAGCCTCCATGTCATTGAGATAGACTACTATGCAACTCAGCTTAAGATCCCATAGGATATGATCCATCACTCATTGGAATGAGGCGCGTGCATTGCACAACCCTTGGGGTAATCAGGGTGGTGAAATAAGCCTTTACTGAAAATGAGAGCACATTCTTCTGATCTTGAGGTGAAAAGTCCATCTGCCAGTATCTGCTAGCCAAATCCATAACAAAGAAAATTTTTGAGCCAAATAGTTGTGCAAGTGCATTATCAATGCAAGGGATAGGATAGCTGTCTTTCTTAGTGATGTTGTAAAATTTCAGTATTCCATAATTACCCAATGACCTCCATTTTTTTAATGATTAATAAAGGAGATGCCCAAGGGCTTTGGGAAGGGTTAGTTACCCAGCGTCTAGCAGCTGCTTAAGCTCCATCCTCATGTGTTTCTCTTCAACCTTTGACTCACGTTAGGGGTTAGATAGAATAGGACTGGCATCACCAACATCAATTGTGTGGCTCCAATCATTCATGTGCTCATAGTCATAATCAGAACCAGAGAAGTTATCACATTTGGTATCTAATATTGAGTGAACTTCCTCAATCTCATCTGTGGTTAGTTCATCTGAGATATGAACGTCAGGAAGAGCACATAACATTCTATCAGTATGTAGGCCCATCTTTAACATAGACCTAATGCAGATACTTTCTCATTATCATCAAGGTAAATTACCAGTCCTTTTCCTATCTCCTGAAGCTTTTTACAATACAAATCCTCTTAGTAAGATTCACTAGCAAAATATTAATGGGTCGCTGGCAAGAAGGATCTAGTATTCCAGGAAGTACTTGTGGCTCTAGATCATTAACTCCATTGCTACTTTTTAGTGTAATAAGCAGTTCCAGTTGATTTATAAGGTAATTTTGGTATTAATCACCCGTTGTCCCCAGACTAAATTAATAAATCCTTTGAGGCATAAAAAGAATGCCTTTTGAGGCGTCCACTGACTCTGTAAACTTTTTTTAATGCACCCAGATGTTGTGTAGTGCATCAATAGTGCAAATGATGGGTACTAAACCAAGCAGGAGTAATCTTTTTTTGTAAGGTTCTTTACTAGTTAGAATTAGAGGAACCTTATAGTTAATCAGGGAGAGATATCCTGTTTCAGGTTGATGATTCCGTTGTACTAAATCATAAGTTGAGTGCCAATAACATAACATAATGAGTGCTCTCTAAGGCAACAGCAGGTGCTGAGAGATAAGCTTTTTCAATCTGATGGGTGAAGAGGTGTATGTCCCAATAGCGCATGTGTTTTAGGGACTTGCAGTCCTATACTCTTGAGAGTAGTCCAGGTCAGGCGCCAACTAAACCTTCTTGATAAGTTTGGAGGAGATTACATTGATTTAGGAACCAGTGTCGAGGGAGGCCACGACCCATACCTTGTTGATGAATACTTCCACCTGAGTTACAGTCCCACTAAAATTAGGGGGGAGCTAAAACCTTCTTGAGACGGAAAGTATAGACAATTTTTAGCAGTTTCAGGGTATTTATCACTTAATCATTGTAGAGTAGAATATGCTGATTAGGTCGAGTCAACAAGGCAAGGATCTGGTCAGCGTCACTAGCAGTATCAATAAACTCAAGGCATCCCAGAACTTAGCTAAGTTAGGTGGCATCAGGTATAACAGCCTTGTTTTTCCCTATCAGGGTTTATCCAATCTGAAGTTCCTAATTTAACTGGAGCTCTAAGGATGTAGTGTCCCAAATCCTCATAACCTCCTTCAGATTTGTCATCTGAGGGGTTGTGTCATGGAAACGGCAGAATAAGTTTAGACCAGCCTGCCAGTTGGGATGCGTAAGCACCCAAAAAGCAAGCCAGAATGCCAGAGGCATTGCTGACTGGATGACTTGATATAGAGCTGGGCATTGGGAAATGATGGAGCATTGGTGCAGTAACAAGGTGAGAATGATCCCGATGATGAATCACACTGAACCCACTCCTGACCCAGGGGGTCTTTCTGCAGGGGGTGGAATCACTGAAATAGTCTTAATAAAATCCTCTGCATATGGTGCCATTTCAACTGGGGTGGCAAGGAGATGGATTCTCTCTTGCAACTGGTGGACATATGACCACAATATCCCCATGTATTGCTGCTGGAAGCTAGTGATCATGGGGTTGTAGAGCCAAAAATATTGGACTCGCTGAACCCAATTGATGATGGAGGGGGCCATAGTGACCAATAGTACTGGTAGAGCCCATCCAGTATATGGACCGACAGGCCACCAGGGAAATGCCATCAGGGATGCTGTCAGAAGAAATAATAAAATTTGTTTTAGTTTTTGGTAAAATTTTATTTAAAGAAAAAGAAAATTGACCAACAATTTTCTCAGTGCTATGCAACTGATTAAATAGTAGTCAATTGGGGTAGTGAAAAGTTGGGATCAGGTCCCACAATTTTGACCTAACTGGCAAATTGTTTGGGAATGGACGTGTGAGTTCTTTGGGAACTGACATCACAAATTTAGTGGCGGGCTAAGTCTCTGTCAGTTCAACTTCAAACGTCCAAACTGGGGCTCAACTACATTTCTGATGGTTAGCACAATGGTGTTTGGCCCAACGAGCGACAGGAATTCTCCAAGGCCACCCCACATAGGGGTGGGTCCATTTGGTTGGGAACTGGTTTGGGATGCCCAACCTGCCTGCACTCAGTTGCTGAACCATTTGTTTGGTCAATGGCATCACATCAGTCGTAATGCCCAAATTGCTAACAAAGGGCTTTGAACCATCATTAATGACACCCAATGTTAGTTCTATTGGCACATTGATCAGATTGGAACCATCAGGCGTTCTGGCCAATACCTCAGTATTTATGCCTTTCCAGCCAATTGAGATTTAGGCATCAGCCAGATTGCCATTTGAATTAGATCTGACCAATTTTCAATTTGACAATCTCAGCACAGATTTCACTAATTCCTCATAAAAGTTCCGCTGAGGTGAGTGTGGGTACTGGGGGTGGGATCCAAAGTGGAAAAGCTGTTACCCAACGCTCATCTACTATGTGAGCGAGATCACCCTGAGTAACAAGGGGTACCGCCATCCTCATTGGTATCTTTTTTACTCGGGAATGAGAATATGGCCTGATCAAGAGCCAGGGGACATTCCCCGGGACTTACATTACCCTTTCCTCTTTCCAAAGGAAGAGCACCCCCACCGTGAAACTGCACCAGAGCCACATTCTTGTGTGCTTTGGGTAACTTGATAGCCATAATTGGCACAACTTTTGGGGGGGTTGAAGAGCCTCAGGGTGGGATATATGGAAAGCTTCGACCAGGTCCATAAAATTCACACAATTGTGCACCTTGACCCAACTATTTTCGTAGGCCAGATACCTTTTCCAGGCCACTAGATATTGGATGGAATGTCACGACTTCCAGGATGCCAGTATGGCCTCAACCTCAGTTTCTTCCCCATCATCAATGATGAGCTCCAGTTCTGTGGGAATTGCACCCTTGAGGGTGACAGCTGGGAAACATGGAAAACTGGGTGCTGCTTCCAATGCGCAGGAAGCTTCAGATGGAACGCCTCATTACCCAATACCTCCTCCACTAAATGGGGGCTTGAGCGCTTACTGGTGAACTTGTGGGAAGGGGTTTGAACATGCAAATGACGGGTATCAAGCATAACATAGGAACTCACCGTAAAATCCTGACCCAGAAGGTGCTTACAATCCGTGAACCACTTGTAGTCATCAATGTCTTTAGCAAGGTGTTCCCATACTAAAGCTTAGGTCAATTGGATTAGGGCAGCGTGGTCCGCGGCAGCTTGAACCTCAGGCCACAGGCACAGCCTGACCGAAAACAAAGGATTATAACCCAACGTTGCTTCATAAGGGGAAAGCCCCATGGACGCATGGGTCCCATTATTGTAAGCAAATTGAGTGAGGGGCAAGTCACCGGCCAAGTATCCTGTGCTGCTGCAGCATAGCAACGCAGGTACTGTTCAAGGACTTGATTAACCCGCTCAGTCTGTCCATCAGACTGAGGGCGATATGCCGTGGATTGACAGGGGAATATTTTCAGGATCAATAGGAGTTCACTCCAAAACTGCGCGGTAAACCGTGAACCCCAGTCACTGATGATCTCCTGGGGAAGACTGAACATTGAAAACACATGGCGTACAAAAAGATAGGCAGTTTCTTCCAACATAATTGCGGAAGTACAAGAGATAAAAAGGGAAAATTTTGTGAAACGATCCACCACTACCATCACCGCTGTGAACGTGTTAGAACAAGGGAGTTCAATGATAAAGTCCATGGACCCTCCACCTTCTGTAAGGGGTGCAGGAGGTCTTTTTTCTGGAACGATCTGACTTGGCCCTAGTGCAAGTAACACAATCAGCGATCTAAGCTGGGACCTCTTTGGTCAGTCCTGCCCCATTAAAGGTTTGCTTAATCAGATTGATGCATTTCTTGTTACTGGGATATCTGACTGTGGGGGGATCATGATGTGCGTGGAATACCTCCAATCAGAAGGAGGGGGAAACCCAAGTGCAAGAACAGAAATAAATGAGTCCCTCTTCTAAGGAGTATAGGGAGTGTTTATGACTTGAGTGAACCAACTGCTCTACCAACTCCACGCCTTTAGGGCAGGCCATTTGACCGGCTAAAACCTGAGCCAATAATGGGGCATCTGGAGCCAATGTGATGGAGGAAACAATGGGAGAAACGATTGACAGAATCTGAGCAGCAGAGATCATGGTAATGAGATCCACATCCTTAGGCTCCAAGGGACAGTGGGTGGGACTGTGGCTTAGGAAATTGGGAAGTACATTGAGTGCACCTTTAACAAATTTGTATTTGAAGCTAAAATTTCACAGGTTCTGATAGGTTCAGGCCTGCTGATGCGCCAATTTTTGGGGCTTGCAGAAATACAAAAGGGCCTGGTGATCTGTGCGGACCGTTAATTCATGGTGGGCACCCTGCAACAGATACCACCAATGAGTTAGTGCCCATGCAACAGCCGCCAATTCTTTGTCATAGATGGCCCAAGGCTGCTCCGTGGCTGTAGATTTTTGGGAAAAATAAGCGACCAGATGTTCAAGGCCCTCATGCTCCTGAAGCAACACCACACCCACCGCTACCAATGAGGCATCGCATGCAACAATATATGGTTTGGTGGTATTGGCATGTTTCAAGATAGGCGGAGACACAAACACCTCCTTGATCAATTTGAATGCCTGCTGACATTTGAGCGTCCAACAAAATGGTACGTTTTTCCCAGTAAGGGGGTGGAGTGGTGCGGCCAACTGGGATAGTGCTGGGAAAATTTTTTAAGAAAGATGATAGTTTACAAGAAACTCTGAAGTTGTTTCTGCATAGTTGGAGTTGGCCATTCTTGGATTGCATCTAACTTGTTGGGAGGGATTGCGACACCATCTTTAAGAACCAGGTTCCTGAGGAAAGTAACCTCCTCCTTATAAAACTCACACTTGGAAGCTTTGAGAAACAACCCTGCTTTATGCAAGGCGACCACCACTGCTTCTAAGTCAATATCATGTTTGGGAGTTGGGGAATGAGCCAGGATATCATCAATTTATGCAATTGCACAAGTAAACTGGAGGTCACCCAGTACATTGTCGATCATCCATTGAAACGTAGTGGGAGCATTCTTCAGCCCAAAGGGCATTACACGAGATTGAGAAATACCTCGCTTTGTTTGGATCGCGGTTAACCATTCCTGTCCTACCATTACCTGCATTTGGTTGAAAGCGTTCACTAAATCCAATTTTGAGAACACACGGGATTTGGCGATTGCCTGAACAATTGTCTGCTCCAGAGGCAATGGGTAGGGATCAGAAACTGTTATTTTATTTGAATGACTGTAATCCATGCAGGGATGGAGAGAACCATCCAATTTTTTGGCAAAGATGATGGGGGAGGCGACGGGTGAGGTCTCTTTGAACAACCAACCTTTTTTAACAATTGTCCAACCAGGTATTGAGTGCAACTTCTTCCTCCACTGTATGGGGATACAACGGACAGTTGATGTTCACCAACTCCACAGTTTTTAAAAACCCACAATTGTACCTAGAGTGCTTAGGCAGGTGATCCGCCATTTCCATGTCAAAGATTCTCTGATATTGCATTAAGCTTTTGGGAAAATCATCTGGAATGCCCGCAGAAGTAACCAGGGTAGTGATAGAGCTGGTTCCTTGTATCTTCAGGAGAGTGTTGATCAGAGGGAACTCTCCCTCCAAATCATCATTGGTAAATGACAACGTATTAGATTCTAAATGAATCTTTACATGTTGTTGGTGCCACCACCCCACACCTAAGATTACCAGAAACACCAGGTTTGGCATAGGCAAAAAATGATTGCAGAAGTTGAACTGGTGGATTGAAAAGGGTACCGGTCAATGAATGACATATGAGGACTGATAAGCAGATGAGGTTACCATTACTGAGGAGCCCACATCCATTTCCAGTTTTAATTGTTGTGCCAACTCAACACTCATGAAGTTCCCCGCAGCTCTGGTATCCACCAGAGCTTTGAAGGAGACATGATGTGAGCTGACACTGATCTTCATAGGTACAAGGAAATAAGCGAAGTTCTGTTTATTGGAAGATTCAAACAACACATTTGTGACTGAAGAAATAATGGGTATTTCGGGGGTATAATTGGGGCTCTTTGCTGGAGCGAAAATTGGAAGTATGAGGGCGGGGGAAACGATTTACTCCGTTTGGGCTTGCACAGAATCATTAATAGTTAAATCTGTAATCGCCAACTCAGACTTGGGGGTTACAGCAAGATTGGAACCCAAATCTACCACTAAGTCGGAGACAGGCGCGTTGTCTGCATCTTTGTTGGGTAATCTTATCATAAAATTCCCCTTCTGATAATGGGAAACATGGCGGGGGAAGGCATTGATAGTAGTTGTGGTGGCACATATTTGATCTAATGATCCTTGGATGGTAGACCAGACCACGTGATGAGCAGAACTAGAATCCAAGCTTGCTCTGAAGACTGCCTGAAGCATATTGATAGATAGACCTGACGTGGGAGCCAGCTCACAAAAGGTAGAAATCATAGAAGCCAAACTAGGGGCTTCGACCATGGCAAGGAGCAGTCTGAATAAGTGATCTGATTGGGACACAGGGGGTTTCAGGGCGGCCAACGCAACAGCCATTAGTGGGGTGGAGTCTCCTGCTTGTGAGGAAGAATGCAAAAGACCTCTCACCCAACGGCAGACATCATCATCCACAGCGTCTAACAACGCGAGCCCTTGTTGGGCATGGGATAATGCAGAAGTGTTATTAAGTGCAATCGCTGTATGCATTTGCACTTTGGCGAGCACGTCAAGAACTTAAATTGCAATCTCCTGGTAGGGGTCACTTGATCTTTCCTATGGGCCAGAGGAAGGAAGTGGAGATGAAATCCGCGCAGTTTGGGTGGCTTGAAGAAGATTTCCCAAGGTAGAGCAGATACTTCTCCCAAAGTTAAAAAGTGACCAAACAAACAACAAACAGCAAACTACTGATTGCACACTCATTTGGTAGAGAGTAACCACTGTGGCGCCCAGTTCGAAGAACAAGGTAAAAGTGGCTGGAAATAATGATTGGTTGATTATATCATGAAAACGGCAGAATAATTTTAGACTGGCCTGCCAGTCAGGATGCGTAAGCACCCAAAAACAAGCCAGAATGCCAGAGGCATTGCTGACCGGATGACTTAATAGAGCTGGGCATTGGGAAATGATGAATAATTGGTGCAGTAACAAGGTGAGAATGATCCCGATGATGAATCACACTGAACCCACTCCTGACCCAGGGGGTCTTGCTGCAGGGGGTGGAATCACTGAGATAGTCTTGATAAAATCCTCGGCATATGGTGTCATTTCAACTGGGGTGGCAAGGAGATGGATTCTCTCTTGCAACTGGTGGACATATGACCACAATATCCCCATGTATTGCTGCTGGAAGCTAGTGATCATGGGGTTGTAGAGCCAAAAATATTGGACTCGCTGAACCCAATTGATGATGGAGGGGGCCATAGTGACCAATAGTACTGGTAGAGCCCATCCAGTATATGGACCGACAGGCCACCAGGGAAATGCCATCAGGGATGCTGTCAGAAGAAATAATAAAATTTGTTTTAGTTTTTGGTAAAATTTTATTTAAAGAAAAAAGAAAATTGACCAACAATTTTCTCAGTGCTATGCAACTGATTAAATAGTAGTCAATTGGGGTAGTGAAAAGTTGGGATCAGGTCCCACAATTTTGACCTAACTGGCAAATTGTTCAGGAATGGGCGGGTTTGTTTTTTGAGAACTGGCATTGCAAAATTTGGCGGTGGGCTGAGTCACTGTTGGTTTGACCTCAAACGTCCAAACCAGGGCTTGGCTATGTTTCTGATGGTTGGCATAACAGCATTTGGCCTGATGAGTGATGGGAATCCCCCAAGGCCACCCCACATAGGGGTGGGTCCATTTGGTTGGGAACTGGTCTGGGACGCCCAACCTGCCTGCACTCAGTCACTGAACTATTCGTTCAGTCAATGGCATCACATCAGCCACAATGCCCAAATTGCCAACAAAGGGCTTCAAACCCTTATCAATGATGCCCAATGTTAGTTTTATTGGCACATTGATTGAATCGGAACTGTTGGGCGTTCTGGCTAATACCTTGGTCTTCATGTCTTTCCAGCCATTTGAGCTTTGAGCATCAGCCAGATTGCCATTCAGATTAGATCTGAAAAATCTCAATTTGACAATCTCAGTGCAGATTTTGCTAATTCCCTTCAACAGTTCTGCTGAGGTGAGTGTGGGTACTGGGGGTGGGATCCAAAGTGGAAGAGCTGTTAACCAATGCTCATCTGCTACGTGAGCAAGATCGCCCTGAGTAATGAGGGGTACCACCATCCTCATTGGTGTCTTTTTACTCAATAATGGGAAGATGGCCCAATCAAGAGCCAGGGGACATTCCCCATGACTTACAGGTTGTCTACGCAGGTCAGAGAAAGGATAGGAGGAAAGTTAAATCCAGAAACAGCTGGTTTGTTGGCTATCTTTCTACAGCAGGCCTTGGCAACGTGCCCTTCCTTGGGGCCATGGATACCCTTAGGGCATGCACCTACCATTTTTAGTTGGGGAAGAAAGAATTGAAGTTTCAACGTGCTTTGGCTTGATAGCTTTGGTGGCTGGCTTAACATCAGTATTTTACCTACGAAGAGTGAAGCCTCGACTTGGTGTTAATTATTTAGTTATAATTATACCAATTTTCTCTAATATTTGCTCTATATATGGTATATTATCAGACCTAAATTATTATATGAAGTATTAAGTGAATACCATCAATTACACTGGAATTATTAGTCAAATAATCAGTTAATAAATCTAAATTATACTTCAAGTGATCCACTGATGGGATTAAGAGAGCTTGCCGCATGACCAAGATTATCCCCTATTATTTTGAGCTAGATAATCTTCACTACATTCATCTCTAAGGCATGGTTTTCCTAACTATTCATTCTAGATCTACATTACTCTCTATTTTCGCCTAGACCTAATTACCCTAGCACTACTAAAGTTCTAGGAGAATATGAAATAAAGGACTTTTTATGACTATTTCTAATTTAAATTCATATTATAGGTTTTAAGAAGTAAACAAGTCACAAAGTTACCCATGAGAGCATACTTTTAAGCCCTCTCTTCAGATGGATGTGCCACCAGCGCTTCTCTCCTGGTGTCCCAACACTTGGGAATCTTAGACTCATAGGGTGGAGGAATATCTGTTTTGAGTTGCACCAAAGGAGCAGGTTTCAAGGGGTGAACAGGCACAGGTGGGGCCATGGGACTTGCTGTAGCCTCCATCCACTGGCCTATGAATGAAAGATCCTTAGTGGTTAAGACTTGGGGTTTCACCACAACTCCTTGAGTAGTCTCATCTTTATGAAAATCTACAACATATAATAAAGCCTCCTATGTCATGGACATTTTGAAAGTTGCATTTCACAAAGATTATATGTCTTGCTAGGGAAGGGTGAGAAGCCAAACCAGTCAGCATTGAAGAAAATAGATTTATTGAGAGTTAGCATGTTAGATGATAACAGCGTCTGAGTGGCTAAGTAGAATTGATCACTGAAGGCAGTAACTAGTTCTCCTTCATACATGCTATGGCGCATAAAGGCCTGTTTTTCCCTGCTTAGACTCTTCTTTGATTAAATTCAGCTAAAACGCTTCCTTAACCTCCGCCCAGGTACTCAGAGTGCCCATATGAAGAACCATCACCTCTTGAGCCATGAGACTCAAGTGATGGAGGATGTGCTTG